>VAHH01000244.1:0-41660 GCA_013357305.1 Radopholus similis
AAACCTAAAATAGGTGCAGAAGGCCAAAATAGGTGAAAATAGGTGATCAAAACTCGAAAACTAACTGAAGAAGGGGGTCATTTGACATGTTTTTTGTGCATAACTCAGCAGCACCTATACGCAGAACAAATAGGTAAAAACCTAAAAATCCGAGCCCTAGTAATCATAATCACGTTAATTAATCCCATTGCATATAAATTAATGTCTACTCTGCAGCTAACAGCTTTGGAGCTCTGCACAGCAACGGTGCAATGCATAATTGAAAATTAGTAAACGATTACATGTAGCTAATAGGTATTTTATTTAGATTAAACGATCAAAGTTATTCGCATTTTGCCCAAATGAGCACTGCTGGGAAAGGTGGCTATACGCGTTTGAATATGGAAGAGGACACAGAGGCAACAGCCACTTTGCCATCGCGAGCAACGCCAGGCAACAGCTTTGTGCAAAACGCATTCCAGCAGCAACAGGCAAATTCTAAAATTCGACAAAACATAAAGATGTGTCCGTTTTAGGCGATAATAGCGAACCAGGACGAAAATTTGGAAAGGTTATTTCAGCTGATTAAAGAAACAACAATGTTACGATTTTTTCAGGATAGGCAATTCTTTACGAACACTAAAGAATGTATCTCATCAAATTGGAGACGAGCTGGAAGACCAATCAGAGTAAGCCAAAATACGAGGGACCATTCATAATCGTGTTTTACTTTTGTCCAGAATGTTGGACGAACTAGGCACTTCGATGTCAAATACGGAGGCGCGAATGAACGACGTGATGAAGAAGCTAGCCAAATTGACTAGACTAGAAGACGGTTTGATCAGCGCTTTAGAATAAAGTTCATTCTAAATTCTTCCAGAGTCCCGCCAATGCACAGCCATTTTTGTGCTGTCCGGCCTTATTTTCGTGCTGCTCATCATACTTGTCGTGTTCTGAACAGAGGAGCAATGTGAATAAAGAATAAAGAGATCTCCATATCACAAAAAGTGACGAATTATCATTCTTGTGAAAAATTAACATGACTTATGAATTGAAATACGTTTAAATAAAGCCTTCAAATTGGTTTTGCATAATTAGTTAATTGATGGCGCTAAATATACTTTCCTTACTATAATTTTTCCAATTTGTTTTTGCTTCCTTTCTCCGATTAATTTTTCATAAAGGCCTTGATCTCTCGATGAATTTACATCTTTTGCTTTCATATTTTCTGTTCTTTTTAATTTTTGGCCATATTGTGCATTCCTTGGAAGATGGCTACATCCTGTTCTGTCCTTGTATGGGTAAGATCGTTCAATATAATATTTAAAATTCGATTCATTGTCAGGTCGTTTCGGCAACCAAATGGAGCAATTTCTGGGCGTACTTGCATTCGCTAAACACCTCAATCGCACTCTGGTACTTCCGCCACTTGTGGAGTATCCGCCAGGCGCGAGAGAAGCGGTGCATTTTCACAATTATCGATGCTTCGACATTTCACAATAGTAAATTGCAGACATTACGCGACTTTGATTCGCTGTTCAAGGTGGAAAATCTGCTCCAATACCATCGGGTGGTTTTGATGGGTGATTTCATGCAAAATATTGCGCCAAAAGTGTGGCCAAAGGAGAAGCGCAAAGGTGACTATTATTATAAAGACTTAAACTAAAATGGTATTGAAAGGCTTATCACAGTCAGAATGTCGAGTTTATTTTCAACGGCAACAATTCCGCTTGTTTAGTTCTGTGCTGGTCTGCACGACCCGGCCTGGCCAATCCATCGGCGATGGGCTGCCATGCCACCGAGGGCAATCCGTTCGGCCCATTTTGGCGCGGCACAGGCGTACAATTCGTGGGCGAAGACTATTTCGGTGAGCGCACGCACGGATTCAACACCGAGGATGGGCTGGTGCGGCACAAATGGCTCAGCGCATTTCCTGTTCAGCGCCATCCGGTGCTGGCGTTCACTTCTCCGCCGGCCTCTTTCCCTGCGTTGCCAATACACAGACCGCTGCAGCGTTTCCTCCAATGGAGTGATCAGATCTCGAATGTCGCCAGCCGATTCATACAGCGCGAATTTGGAGACCAACCCTTTGTGGGAGTGCACTTGCGCAACAATGCTGATTGGGTAAGGAAGCGATCCAAGTTTTAAGCTTATGCCTATTGCCCCAGCGTTCAATCAAATATTTGGTCTAATCTTTTCGCCTTTGAGGACAACGTTTGTCGACTCGTGGACGGCCACTCTTCACTATTTGCCAGCGCCCAGTGCACTGGTCCCGCCAACGAGTTTGGCGCAATTACGCGCGAAGCTTGTGCGTCCTCGCTGCACACAGTTCTGACGGAGGTCTGCTATTAAGTCTCAATTCCAGCACATTAAGATCATATTCCCTCAGCATTCCAATTAGTTATAATCCTCCCCATCTTGTCTCGTGTCTGGTTTTGAAAATTTTTTCTTTGACATAAATCTACTAAATTGTATCCATTCTTGTAACACGAGACGACAAGACCAATCGATGTCATAAGGCAAAAGAGAGAAATTGAAAATTTTTTATAATCCTATACAGTTCAAAAGCATTAACCAAAATGTTACAAAAAAGAAGGCACAAAAAATCAAAATTCATATAGCGGAAAATTGTGATGAAAGTGCGAAAGGTGCATACGTTGTTTGACGAAGCTCGGTGAAAAAAGAGATAAAGACTAAAGACTCATTAGTCATTAACCATTATGATTATTTCTCGTCATCATTCCTTTTTATTATTCTTACAGAAGGAATAAGCAAAAAAATAGGGAAGAAAGGATGAGAGAGGATGGATCTGTGAATATGAAAGAAGAAGAGAGGAGAATGTGAAATCTGAAATGTGTCGAAAAAGTGTGAAGGGAGAAAGATGGAATTTTACTCTTTTCGAAAACATAGGAACAATACCTAGTACGATGACACTGATCCATACTAGTATTTATTCAGATCCAGAATCAAGTGCTACGGGTGAACGCGGCCGGCGTGTTTGTGGCCAGCGACAGGCACCATCACTTGGAGCAAATGCGCGCCCATTTGGCCGCCAACGTGGGCTGGCCTGTGCGCGTGCAGCGATGGAATGGAGCTGCGGAGAATGTGCACGCGGAACTGGCTGTGCTGGCGCTATCGCACCATTTCGTCGCCAATTGCGTGTCCACGTTCAGCGCATTTGTGGTTCGCCAGCGGCACTTTGCCGATCGGCAGCCACATCGTTCCACCTCATTCTTCGCGTTCCCGAATGCCGCAATGGAAGTATCAGAAAGCGAAAAGCGAAACGAAAACGACCGTCGCACGGAGGAACTTTAAGGTAAATAATATGAAAATTGCAGTCATCATTCATCATTTTCCAATTTCGAATGTTCGATCTCAGTTTTGGATTTTGGTGCTCAAAAAACCCGAAATTTGCATGGTTCTTAGGATAAACGGTCTTCCACGCGGAACCGATTCATCTTTCGGAGTTTACTCACTTTCACTCTGTTGCTGCGGAATCTTAATTAGCGAAATCCTCTTGAGGCACTAATTTTGGAGCTCGCCTATTTGTTGCTATGGCAAAACGCGACCGAAGAGTCTGTTTTCTCGTAATTCATTTATTCGATTGGGGATAGGAGATAAGAGGACATATTTACAGCGCACAAAATAAGAGGTGATGACTGGAAAGGGCGGATTTTGGCGCCGCAAAAATTGGTTTTGCTTTTGTCCCTGCTCTCATTGGTTGTCCAGCAGGTTGTCAATGAAGAAGCTGGTCGACCCTTTGCCCTGGCGCTGCGAAGTGGGCAACGGCGACAGTTGGGGACTGATCGACTCGGTGTTGGAGACGGAGGAGCAGGAGGAGGACAGCGAGCAGCGACGCAACATTTCCATGTTCATCTCGGGCGGGCACAAAAAGTTGTTCGACAAGTGCGACGGCATCTGGCCCAACGGCGTGGGCACAACGCCGAGCACGGCGCCACAGCGCTTCAGCGACTTGCGAGCCTTGGCTCTCCGATTTTGGAACCACACCTACAAAACGATGATTAAAACCTTGGAGCAAGTCGTTTAGTTTTGAAAAGATGTTCAGCAAGACTCAAGTGTTGCGTTTTTCCGATGCAATTTCGCCTCACCTGAATTCTGGCCTCGCTCAATCCGGTCTGTATGGCCAATCGTTCGCGCAAGCACACATCGGGGTACTGCGTTTTGCGAAACACGGATTCCAGTTGCGCAATCTGCTTATTGTTGAATGTGGTGCGACTGCGACGGCTCGAAGCAAAATTTTTGGCGCTGGCGCTTGTCGACGAGGAAGAAGAGGATTGTTGCCCAGCAAATTGGTGAGGCGGCTCGCCAGGCTGCAACATTCCGGGGGTCGGCGCTGTTGCATGGCCGTCGAGGCCCAACTGCGCCTGGTAGGAAGAGAGCAGCGAGGCGAACGAGAACTGCAGTTTGGCGGCCAACTGCTCCATTGCAGCTGCCTCCGTTGGTTGGCCGATGGCACCAATGGTGCCGAAGATTGGCGGCAGGGGCGAAGGCGTAAAATGATGGGCAGCAGCAGCGGTGCTGGAGGAGCGCATTTTCGACAAGCG
This sequence comes from Radopholus similis, assembly GCA_013357305.1. Classification (NCBI taxonomy): domain Eukaryota; kingdom Metazoa; phylum Nematoda; class Chromadorea; order Rhabditida; family Pratylenchidae; genus Radopholus; species Radopholus similis. Next base: position 4,545 of record VAHH01000244.1, read on the forward strand.
GACAAATTGGAGTGTGGATGGCTCTGGCTTGGGTTGGGAGGGATTTTGTACGGCGGGCAATGCGAGGAAAATGAAGCAGCTCAGCGAGCGCCGAATGAATTAAGAGCTAATTCGCATTTACATAAATAGAAAATTCCATTTACGCAAGCGGATTTCCTTTGCGCCCGCCCCAATGGGCGCGGCGCCCAGAGGCCCGGCCCACTCCGCGCGCTGCCGCTGGGGGAAAGGATTAGCGCGGCGCAACTCATTTTTATTAATTAATCTGGCCACAGCCACTCCCATCATCATCATCATCATCATTTGCGCACGTCCTCAGAGCCGTAGTCGGTTGGCCCGTTATCCGCGCAAATCGGCGCGTAATCCACACAAAGCAGCGGCCCATTTCCCCGTGCCGCTTAATGAAGATGGCAGTTACTACTATATGAATGAATGGCATGAATGCGACGGCGAGAAGAATGGACAGAGCAAGAAAGGGCGATAAATTACGCACAACATCGCGAGATTGGAAAATTTGCAGTTTGGCGCGTAAATATTACCTTTTGCGCACGTGGTGATGCGAAATGATGATGGTGGAGTCTGTTGAAAAGAATGCGTAGAATTAATAATGAATGTGCCCCTCAAAAATGTTTGCCATTTGAAGGGGTTCTCAAGTCTGTGACGGAATTTGTCCGAACGCAATTGTGGTATGATTGTCGGCGCGTCATATGTTTGTCAAACGATGCCAAAACGCAAACAAATTGTCAGCTTCGCCCTCAAAAGGCAGTCATTTGAAGCAAAATTGAAAAGGGCATCATCGCACTTTGAGAAACATTCTAAAGTCTAATGCTATATTATTCAGTTTTCAGGTTTTCACATAGTTCTCTAATATTTTGTCGATCCTTTTTCTATCAAACTTTCATATTTTGTCGATCCTTTTTTATCAAAGATTTCCATTTTACTAAAAAATAAAAATACATACATTACAACGGTGACTTACGTCAAATATGTTTGTCCGAGTAAATAAAGGATTCTTCTCATACCAACGTATGTGCATCACTTTCACTTAGCCTTGAGTTTGATTCTGCAAGAACAAGAACCGAAAAAATTTCCCTTTTTTTTAATTTTTTCAGCCAGTTCATACGCACTTGGCACTCGGTTTGGCTGCTAATCCGCCGCGATTTATTGCTCTCGCCGCCGGCTACGATAAGTCTTCGCCGCGCACATTCGCCTCAGCATCATTATCTGCTCTCGCTTCCATCCATCCATCAGCTTATTAGAGCCATTTGCGTAAGCAAAATCATCGCTTAATTAGTGCGTAAACAGGCACAGGACAGCCCCACAAAAGGCGGTGCCGCCAATTTGGCGCGGCGCACGCCATAATCCCGGATACAATCTGCAACGGGAAACGGACAGCGGTGGAGGGGATTTGGACATTGGGCAGCAAAGAGGAGGCAAATGGACGGCGGAGACGCACAATATTATTTGCACCAGTGCAGCTGGAGAATCTGTCTGAGGGAAATGGTGTAGCGGAAATTGGAAATTTGCAAAATTGAAATTAAAGCATAGCTGGAAACCAAAAATAGCCAAGCAAAGCCAATGTTTTTTAGACTTTCGGTTTGCAGATTTAGCGCTAGAGATTTTAGCTCGAGCGGGCACTTAACATTGATTCACTTTTAAGCCTAGACCTTAAGATTGCGATTTTTCGACAATGAAGATGGAGAAGGAACCCCTCAACTTGTCAATTCTAATCAGTAATCATTCAAAACGACTTTCTCTCTCTTGTGTTGCCTTCAAATTTAATTGGATCTTTCTTGCCCTTCTGAACAACCCGAAAAGGCAGTACGGAAATGAGGAGGAAATTCCCCATTCACAGAAGAACATAAATTGGTAATTATCAAATACAGAACGGAAAAAGCCCATTGACTGAGATTAATTTTGAAGTTGATCCATCCAATTTGTGTTAGATGACGCCATCTTTAGATCTAATAAAATTGGAAAAGATGCCATTTGAATTTTATTTGGCTGCCTTTAAACAAAAAATGCAATCGCGTGCTGAAGTCACAGTGGAACAAACTTTTATTTAAAAATCAATTGAGGGAGAAGAGCGTTTGAATTGTTTTTTTGGAGTTAATAAACACAAAAAGTTCAAGCTGCGGGTGTGTGGTGTTATCTGAAAGTCCGTTTCAATTACCATTTTGGGCCGTTGACATTTCAATGGTGCCATTCGACTGTTCGGCACTTGTTCCATTCTCAGTGGCAGCCAAAACGCCGTCGTCACTCTTCTGGCTGTGCCCACTCTCCGAGTGCTTCTCATGATCGTTGGGCGTCGACGCTGAAGTTGAGCCGCCACCGGACGTCAAAACGCATTCGTAGAGAACCTGTTTCAACCAGAATTCACCGTTCAAACAAAATGTCAATTTGGTGTACCTGTTGAATGCGCATTTTGGCCAATTCCTTCGCCCGGTGGTCCATTTGGCGCAGAGAGGCGGCAACCGAGTGCGCGAACCAGGTGCAGTCGTCCTGCGGCACATCAAGTGTCAACAGCGGAACAGTCGTGGACCCTATGGCAGATGCAGAGTGCTGCCCCCCAGGAGTACACCGACCGGAATTTGTGCGCTCACTCACATTTGCATCCTTTAAACTTTCAAATGGACAAACAGTGCGTAAAATTTCATTTGCCTGATTTGCGTTGATTTGGCCATTTTGCGTGTTCTTCGGCTCAACAGTGCGGTTATCGGTTGGTGCGACATGCCTTTCATTTAGCTTCTAGTAAATACGCAAAATTAAGTAAATTATCCATTTTGGTAAAATAAAATTTGCCCAATTTTATTGTAATTTTGATTTTAGTATTCCGTTCAAATTCGTATTTGGCTTGTTTATATTTGAATTTGAACAGAGATAAAGACTCCCCAAATTCACATATGTAAACTATTTGAATTTCTAACGCGCTTGCTTTCGCCCACTTGTTCTTGTTGTTTCGCCTGCTCCGCCTCTCTGGCGTCAAATTCACGTTGGAGCTGGTTCAGCACTGTGCGCCTGGTCGGCATACGGACACGCTTCTTCATCACTCTGATTGGCCCATCCAGTCCCTGATAGAACATTTTGGGTCGCGCGTCTCCATTTTGAGTGCTGGCCGTCGATTTTTTGTGCGAACGCTTCAAACGCTTGTTCGATTTTTTTCTCGATGCCGGTTTATGCACAGCAGAACTAGGACCGCCAATAGCAGTTACAGCAGCAACAGCAGTTGACGAAGAACATTCCTTTGGCTGATCCTGAAATTGAAATTTTCCAAACAGTCAATGTTCATGAAAACCTTTTCCTCTGTTACTGCCGCTGAGTTCAGCGCCAATTTGAGCATTGATTTGGCTGCATCCAGCGCATCCGGCGACAGCATGCGTTGTCTCGACTTGGTATTTCGGGACTGAAAAATTAAAAACGAATAAATTTTATTTTTTCCCGGCACACCTGGGTAAATTCCGGCTCTTCCACTTCAATGCGTCCATCGCGCAAAAAGGTCACAAACGGCTCATCTTCGTTGTCTTCTTCTTAATTAACATGAACGTTGAATGATTTTATGTTTGCGCAAACTTTAAAAATGAAAAAATGATTTGAGAAATATTGAAATTCGCTACCAAAAGTGGTTGAAAATTCCTCCAAATAAATGTTTCTTCAACCCAAATAGTACCCCCACCAAGGACAGCAGTAAATAGCTCATTGGAAGCGTCTCTCTAAGAGCTGAATGGAATGGTACCAAAATTAGGCCGATCTGACCATTTTCTGAACAAAGTCATTCAGCGTCAAATATTCATTCAAACATTTGGCAGCTTTTTCTCTACCACTTTTGGCAGCGGATTAACCTCTTCCGATATTGAAATATTGGACAATTTTGCAATTTATGCAAACCTTGTTCCTCTTGATGTTCCACCTTTACGATTTTGGCCCCAGCCTCTTCTTCTATCGATTCATTTGTTCCACTGGTATCGGCCAAATTCTCTGGCTGCATTTCCGCATCATCAATTTCGGACAGCTCTTTGGTGGTAAGGATTGACTGCAACATTGCGGAGGACGGTCTGTGAATGCGCGTGGAACGACTATAAATCAAAAAGTTTAGAAAAAATAATTATGTGCAATTTCAATACCGAAGACCCATTGCCATTGTCTGCCATTTTTTGTTTTTCTCGGGTGAAGATAAGTTGCGCATTGCTTTGGTGGGAGAGGTGCTCGTTGCCTTTGAAGATGGGACTGAATAGCCGGCGCCAGTCTCAATCTAAAATTGAATTCATTCAATTATTTATGGTTTGTGCTTTTTGATTAAACCGCAATTCCATATATCTGTGCATGTTCCGATGAGAGATGTTTGCGCAACTCCTGCAGCGTGCTGTAGTCAATATTTCCGCCAGGACACGAGTCACATCTGACAATTTGATTTGTTTTTGATGAATTTTGCACAGAGCAATTAATACCGATATATTATTCGCTTTTTGTGGGACGGATCCAGACCCTCCAGATAATCCAAGGTGGCAGTTGTCTCGCCCAAAAACACGTCATGAGTCAAAAAGGTGACAAATAATGAAGTAATTTTGTTTAAATTCATCCCCAAACAAATTGAAACCTTAAGTGCATGCAGTTCGTAATAGTAACGGCCGGACATTTCCCTGTTGCAGGGAGTGCAATACTTTTCCAAGTCCTTTTTGAATATTTTGCTCGGACGCGAACAATTGTCGTCCGGTTCTTCCTTCACCTTTACTTGTGCTTGGCGTTCGCCCTTTGTTGTGAAAAAATTGAATGAAATTTCGAATTGAATTTGTTTTTCGTTTTTACAAATTTTTTTGATATACCTTTCCACCGCGGAATTCCTTTCGCCATTTGTAAACCGTGTAAATTGTTGGCGACTTATCTGCGCCGAATCTCTCTTGCAATCGGCTCATTGAATCAACTGGATTCACACCTTGAGCCAACAGCTCGCGCGTATAATCCCGAACTGCGTTGGCCAAAGACATTTTACTAAACAAATTAATTAAAATTGGCCGACTCTATCACCATCAAACCAAATGGGTAATGAACTGATGAAAAAGGCTAATAAGAATAATATAATAAAAAAGAAAAATAAATAAATATTTGTCCCCCAAAATTGATTTTTTTTGCCTAAATTGGCTTCTAATATGCATATATGTTAAGTGTTAACCAAATTCGATATCAATCGATCGAGCTAAATTAAATTATATTAGCGCTGATTTTAATTCCGGACAAAGTTATGGTAATAGGTAATAACTAATAAGTAATAACTAATAAGCATGTATAGTCACATTTTCTCCGTGGTATAAAAAAAATCAATTTTGCGAGCAAAAAATTATCTGGTGAAATATGAAGTACCTACAAAAACACACTTTTCGGTATATTTTTGAACCAATTTTCTGGACAGCAAGGGAAACAATCAACCTTTGTTGTTAAGTTAACTTATTAGTTATTAGATTTGTATTTATGTATTTGCTGCCACGTTGGCGAGTGACATTTGAGAGTTAAATTTACTAATTGTAACCGTTTTGTATTGTAAATTTGTTTTAATCCTTCAAAAAATGTTTGAGCAATTGCTATAAAATCTAAATATATAGTAAAATACGCAATTACAATTACATACTATTACTATTGTATTTCCAAAATATTTGGTAAAGACGCAAAAATTCTTTAAAATCAATTTATTACTGATTGGTAATTGTATCAATGTTGAGCAAAAAAGCAATTTTTTGATTACCATTTACCAGGTTGATCTTTTAAGCCGAATCCAAGAAAATTGTGACCAGCTAAATATTTTCCACCTCTTCACCTCTTACTAAATGTATCCTGGCAAAAATACCGATGGATTGTCCCAATTCCTCAAAAGTCCAATTTCTTGCCGTCGTTTTACAATTACAATTAGGTATAACTCTGGAGTAAAAGGACAAATATGGGCTCTATAAAGTATTTCATTTAAGTTTTAACTGCCCCTACAGAAATGCCCCAAAAAAGTCAAAACTAACACATTTGGCTCATTGCTTACTGACATACTGACGCAGTGTGAATGTGAATTCGACTTTCGAACGGAACGGGCATAGGTTGACTCGTTCAAAAGTTCAATTTCTGTTCAAAAATTGGCATAATGTTTTTATTTCGTAAATTTAATGGAAAGCGGGAAAGCCAGAGAGGCGGGGCCGGGGCCCGCGGGCCTTCTAGAAATCTGGAACAGATACAGATTTACAGATTCCATTACATTTTTTAAATCTTTATTTCTTCAATAGATTAAATAACATTTGATGCAAGTTTTATATAATAGGTAATAGGTATTCACAAATAGATACTGCTGGACACGACTTTCGACTTGAAAGCAGTCATGTTTACTTCGCCAACTTTTCCAACTACTACGACGGCTTTTGGTGGACAAACCGCTGCTGGCGGAAGCCTATTTGGAGGCGCAAAACCGACTGGGAGTTCCATATTCGGAACAACGCCCGCTTCTCAGCCTCCGGCCAGCGGCACATTGTTCGGCGCACAACAATCAAATACAGGACTGTTTGGGCAGCAGAAGCCGGTATGATTTTAATATTATTGTTAGAAGACAGAGATAGTCGCAAAAAATGCATAGGCATTCGGCCAGACCACTACCCAGCCGAGCTTTTTCGGCCAACCACAACAACAGCCAAGTAGCACTGGAATGTTTGGTGCTGCAACCTCAACCGGGGTATTTGGGACCACAATCCACAGCAGTGGAGCATATTTTGGTACATAATTCAGAATCATTGTTCACTTTAGACAACCACAACGAGTCTCTTTGGCCAACCGGCGCAGCCCACTACGGCATTCGGCTTTGGCCAACAACAGCCGCAACAACAACAACAACAAGCTGCTGGTGGTGGACTTTTTGGCGCGACAAAGCCAGCCACTCAGTTTGGATTCGGTGCAGCCCAGACAGGCACTTCTGCATTCGGTGAAAACTAAAATTCGAACTAAGTTTTAACCCTACATTTTGTAAAAAATTCAATGTACAGGTGGTACAACCGGCACCCAAGGTAACGGTTTGTTTGGCGTTGCTCAAACGAATGTTGGCACAGGAAACATATTTGGCGGCCAGCAGCAGGCGACAGGAGGACTTTTCGGCCAGCAGCAGCAACAACCTGGAACCGCTGGTACTCAACAAATCATTGGAATAAATGTTTAATTTTGTCTCTAAGGTACTAAATTTGTGGCGCCAGGAGGTGACGATATAATGCAATTGAAAGGGAACCCGACCAAGGTGACCACCAAGCACATGTGCATATCGGCTATGAAAGAGTACGAGCACAAGAGTCTTGAGGTAACGATGACTCATTGTTATCTATTACACATTTTAACCCCCTAATCTTCCAAGGAACTCCGCACTGAAGACTATATGGCGGGAAGAACCAAAAATTCGGGCGCTCTTCCCGCAAGTGGCACATCAATGTCACTGTTTGGGCAACCACAACAGCAACAATCATTGTTTGGCACTAAACCAGCAGGAAGCAGCCTATTTGGAAGTAAATTTAAGAAAGAGTCGGGGAACTCAACCATTTATTTTGTTTCAAGCCACATCAGCTGCAGCGCCGTTCCCGGCCACAACTGCTGCCGCCACCTCAATGTTTGGTCAGCCAGCAGCGACAACAACGGGAGGACTGTTTAACAAACCGACCGCATTCGCCACAGGCGCTGCAACGCAAGCAGCGCCCACAGGCAATATGTTTCAAACGGGCACTTCTTCATTGTTCCCGCAGAAGCAGGCCACGGTTATTCTTTGGATTGAGCTGTAATTATAAGTAATTTAACGATTGCAGGGATTCGGTCAAACCACCAATCAGTTGTTCGGCCAAACGACAGCAGGAACGGGGAGCATTTTTGGTGGCGGAACTTCGGCGCCAGCTTTTGGAGTTACAACGGTTGGTTGTCCAACATCACTGCGCCCTATAGTTTCATCCACTTTTAGACAACTGCATCCAACATGTTTGGTCAGCCTGCGCAGCAAGCGCCCGCATTTGGATTCACACAACCAGCGACTGGGGCTACTGGCATTTTTGGCCAAACCAAAACTGCGTTCGGTGCATTTTCGACACCGCAGCAGACAGGCCAGTCGGCATTTGGTGTGCCCGTCGCGCAGACCACCACCAACATGTTTGGCGCTCAGCCGGCGAAGCCAGCTATTTTTGGCGTCCAGCCACAGCAAACAGCTACAGGTGTCTTATTCGGTGGCCAATCTACGGGTGAGCACTTGTTAGTGAATCTCAAATCTATTACTTTGTTTAACTTTAGCGCCGACCGGAACAGGGTTGTTCGGAGCGGGCGCTCCGCAGACGGGCTTTGGCACTGTGGGCGCATCTCCTCCAATCATGCTCGGCACCAACGTGAACGTGTCCAGCATACAGCAAGCGATCATTGACGCGCAACTGTCCACCCTGCCCTACGGTGACAGTCCCCTGCTGAAGAGTCCGTCGCCCAGGAAAACGGACCATGACATTGGAAGGTATTGGCGCATTCATTGTGCTCAGATTTAGAAATTCGATACAAATTTGATTTCAGTTTGCAACGACAATTGCACTTGAGCAACAAGCGCAACGCAGAGGAGAAGGATGCCTCAGTGTTGTCTGGTTCCAGCTTCACCACGCCTTTTTCCGCCACTGGCCAACAGGATGCATCCAAAACTTCGGCGGATTTGAATGGATCATTGTTGGACGGCAGTTTCACCTACAAGCCGCTGGCCCTTCTTCCGTCTGTTGGTTTCGGCACGTCACTTGGACTTTACCAATCGCCAAAACTTAGAACTGGGTTCGTAAGGAAGTACAAAGTAAATTGGTTTTGTTTCTAACGCTTCACATTTTTAGAGGCGATTCTTTCCTTTCCAAAACAAAAACGACGCCGAATGACGACAAAAACGTCAAATCGTTGGACATGTCCATTGTGTTTGAATCGCTTGAGGTAAAAGTCACATGCAAACAAAAAATTATTCATGCCTCTTTTTAGCCATCTAAACAACCGCAAGAACACCGCGATCGAATAGAAGCTGTACAGCTAAATGGCGTTTTGCCTACACCTCCAAGATTGGACCTTTCTGAGACACCGGAAAGGAGACGGGAAAGCATTTCCGACTTCATCACTCAGCCGACAATGACGCCGGACAACAGTCAAGTATAGCTTTGGGATGCATATTTGAATTAGTTGTGACAAATTTAGTTGAGACAACCGTCGCCAAGGCCCACCGAGGTGCCTCCGCCCCCACCAGCAAAGCAATATCGTGTAAAGCTGTTGCGCCCCGAATACTATTGCGAGCCGTCTGTGGAGGAGCTGGAAGACCAGTTTGAGGGAGGTGTTTGTCGAATCGAGTCCGGCCTTACGATTGGTCGCTTGGGCTACGGCAGCGTGTTCTGGAAGGGTCCGGTGGAGCTGGAGGAGCCGGTGAATCTGGACGAGATTGTGCACTTTCGCAACAAGGAGGTGGTCATCTACCCGGACGACGCGAAGAAGCCCGAGGTGGGCACTGGCCTGAACAAGACGGCTGAAGTCAGCCTGGAACGAGTGTGGCCGATTGAGCCGAAAACGAAGCAAGCGATCAAGGTTAGTGATTTAAGTTCCTTCATTTGCACTCGGCAACCGAATAAACTTGCATAGGATGCGGATGAATTGCGTCGACTGGGCTTCCGCGAGAAGCTGGATCGTCTCTGTCAGCGAATGGATGCCGTGTTCAGGGACTACCAGCCCGCAACTGGCACATGGCAATTTGAAGTGCAACACTTCTCCAAATACGGATTTGTGAGTTTCTGCTAATATTCTTCATTATCATTGTGTGTCTTTCAGTTGGATGAGGAAGAGGAGGACCAATCGATGGATACCTCGTCGGAAGAAGTGATCATTCTGGCGAAGCAGGCACATATGCAAACGCTGGTGCAAAAGGCGAAAGTACCACTGCGAGAGATCCAAAAAACGCTGGAAGGCACGAAAGATGTGGCAGCCGCAAGCGCCAAAAGGACGATTGAGATCGACGAAAATGAAGGTTATTGTGAGAATTTGATTAGTTTGTGAATGTTTGATTGCTTTCAGACAGCAAAATTGAGGAGATGCTCGCCACTGATGACAGCAAATTACTGCAAGAGGGCCATCTACAGAACAAGAAGTTCAAATTTGACGACACCTTATTTGAGTCAAGGTAGAAGCTATTTTTGAATGCAAAAATCAATGCATTTGATTCCAGCAAATTGCTCAGCCATTTGATGGAGAAAGACGCTGCAGCTGATGTGAAACGCCGCTACCAGTTGGTGAAGCGTTCACCGAAAAATGCCAACAAAAATCTCGCCTCTCAACTGCCGACCGGATTGTTGCTGTCAAGACTTGGATTTGGATCGGCGTTGCCATATCGTGGTGCCAGGAGCGGCTTTGCAAGAGGTTTGTTTATCGGACTTAATTTAATTTTTTTGATCATCATTTTTAGACCTTGCATTCACTTCGCTGACACCCGGATGCCAAATGAGCGCAGTGAACATTCAACGGCTCACCGTCATCCCCACAATCAAGGTGCGTCTCATATCTGATCTCATTCAACGAATGATAGGCCATATAAGTACATTTATATTTTTGCATTTCAGAACTATTTTCTCGCCTATCTCAAGGCTCACGTTTCGCCAAACGAGCATCCTTCTTTACATTCATTTGAGTCGGAACTGGTCCACTTTGATCCGCCGTCCAGCCTGCTCAATTTGCTGGACACATTCATCACTCAGTCATATCGCGATGGACAGCAGGAAGGCATTCAGGCCGCACTTGAAGGACTGTGCGCAATATTGCTGATGAAGACAACGAGCGCAAAAGGCAAACTAAATATTTTTGTGGATAGTAATTGTTTGATTGCTTTAGACAAAATTGCACAGCGCATCCAAATGGGCCATTGGATTTCGCGGCTGTTGCACAAACGCAAGGCTGGCAACAAAAGCGCCACGGTATTTGGTCGCGTGTTCAACCACCTCGTGTGCGGATCGCCACAAATGGCTGTGGCGGTGGCCAGCAAAGCGCAGCACTACAATTTGGCCTTGTTTATCTCACTCTACAAGTGTCCCAACGCAAAGCTGATTCGGGACCAAGTGGGCAAACAGGTAAACAAGCAAATTTTGCTGGCAACCTGATTTCACATGTTTTGCAGCTGTTTTCCACGAGCAAACGTTCCATGGAGGAGGACTATGCCAAAATACTTGAACTGCTGTCTGGCCAATGGTCCGCATCGGAAAGTGGATGTCTGAACGGACTTGACTGGCTTCAGGTGAAACTGTGACATCTTATCGCATTTTTAGAAACAAAAGGCTATTTATTTGTTATTTACAGATACTAGGAGCACTCATCTGGTACCACGCATCTCCATCGACAACAGGTTAATGGTCAAAGTTGTTGCGCGCATTTGTTTTTACGGCCAATTTCAGTACTCGACTGCATTGACCAATTGGAGGATTTGCTGAAGTAATTGACTGAACAACATATGTTCACACATATATCGATGCTTTTCTGTCATTTCAAGTTTCAATCTCGCTGAAGACATGCCACCCTATTGTTCTTTGTATGCCGTATCTATTAATCTTTTGCACTTTTTCGCTGACAAATAAAAATATAAAACGGATAAAGGATTTTCGAACAAAACAGCCCTGGACCCCGAACGATTCACTCTTCACGTTATTTAATTATTTTTATTGCATGTTTGTGATGAGATTTAGAATGGATTTGAAATTCGGATTGATAGCCTCTCTCTCCTTTCAATTGTTTATGGTTTGAGGTTTGAGCCGAGGTTAAAGTATCTTCCGTCTTCCCAGGGTTGTTTTTCACTGGACACTGCCACAAAAAGTAGGTCATCTTTTGCGGTGTGGCGGTGGCGCCGGTGGTCCAGCGGGCCGGCCACACAGACCTCTCATCATCATCAGACTGTTTTTTGTGCACTTCTCTGACCAAACGAATGAATGGGCGCGGCCGCCGGCGTTGTGTGGGTGGAACGAATGTGTGTGGAGGTGGAAGGGGCAGGCATCATAATTGTTGGCAGCAGTCAAATGCAGGGGCCGGCGGCACAGTCGGCGCCGCTGTGCACAACAAATCTCTCCGCCGCTGGCCCAGAGAAGATTTGGAGCGACGGGGAAAAGGGACGGGACGAATGGCGAATGGCTGGTATGGGTCAAGTGTTGCGTCACATCACAGTGGATGGGAAGGCGGATAAGAAAGGAGAGGGTCGGCCGGCGGTCGCTGGACAGAGCACAGAGGACGCGATGTGTGGCTGTGTGCAGACTGTGGGCGGCGGATGACCCCTGTGACAGTCTCTCTCTGCTGATGACAGAGGGGCGGGCACAAACGGCAGAAGAGGGACATTGGCATCTGCTAGGAGAAGTGAGCAAGAGGAATATTACGGGTCAGTCCATTGCCATTGCTGCTATTAGGGGTAGGGGAGTGTGTCAGTGCAACAAAACAACTCATCTCCATCTCCAGCCTCTCTTGTCTCTTCCCGTATCATTTTTTCACTGGAGCTGTCATCAATCAATTGATTGTCAGAGTAACTTAAGGTACCAATACCTACCTAGTACCTACTACTTATACTTAGGTATTAGGCTATTAGGTCAATGCAAATTTAAAATGCCAGTTGACAGCCAGCCGATCATACCCAAAACAAAAACACCTTTTTGAATACATACATATCACGATCAGGATTTTTCCAAATTTTTAGTCGTTTAGTTGTATATTGTCTTGTATTTTTGCTGAAGGAGATGTCCGGTGCATTGCATTCGCTGCTAGCCAAACTCACAGAGAGCAAAAGTGCCGCAGCGCCAGCTGCCAACGGCTTTGCGAAATCGGCAACCAGCTGTGCAGTGGAGGCAGAAATTGCCAGTGCTGCATTGCGCTGCTCAATTCCGTCAGACACAATTGCAGCAACGGCTGGCGGAGACCGACACATGGATGCAGATGGATCAGCTTCATTGCGCCACACAGCACCAGAATCGGTGAGATTGCGTGGGAAATGGCAGAACTGAAATCTAATGCCCAAATTCATTTCAACAGAAAGTGGCTGATCCGGATTCGGAGGAAATGCAGACTGAAAAAGACGCAGAAAATGAGGAAGAAAGTGTGGCACCGAGTGCGGAAGAAGCAGTAGAGGCGAATGGGGCAAACGAATACATTGGGTGGGTCGGATAGAATTTGTAAATTTTTGCACAAATTAAATTTTCAGCATATTTCCTCGGCCAATATCGGAAGAAAAAATTTTCCTACAAGCAAACTTCTACAGGTAAAATATAATCCGCTATTTGTTTTTTCAAAAAATGGCATTCCAATTTCCTAAAAACCTAACCAAAATGTTTGCAGTTATGCCGAATTTGACCGTGTGTTCGAGGAGTGGAAGCGCCTTTACAAGCATCCATTCCGCGTGGCCAGCTCCGAGAAATTGGAGGACCCAGAGAAGTTGGCCAAATTTCGCTACCGATATGTGGTCTACCACTGCTCGCGCTATGGAGAGCCGCGCAAAAGAGGTGGGAAAATATAGACTGTAACAACTAAAGTGAATAAAAGAATAGACATTTTAAACAATGGACCTTTTATTATTTGTTCATTTTTTTGTTTAAAGTGCGCACTGCGCATTTTGCAGGCCAGGGTCGACGTCCCCACCAGAACTACCTGCCCTGTGGCTGCCAAGCAAAGCTGCGCCTGAACTACCATCCGCAGACGAACGGAGGCGCACTGTGCGTGACCACATTGCTGACAGACCACAACCACGAGCCGATTGCGGACGGGCTGGAGAGCTGCAGCGTGAAGCGTCGAAAGAGCTCGCCCGAAGAAGGCTTCGAGTCGGGCACAGCGAGCAGAGGTTTCAATTTCTAATAGAAGAGAGTTCTCTAGGAAATTACTTATAAGAGATTAATTTTAGCTTTTATTTGTTCAGAGCACTCTCCTAACAGCACAGCTTCGTCGGGAGCCTTCTTTTCGCCACTCTCACTGCACCATCCGCTGTCGCTGATGCCGCAGCTGTTGCTGCACAACTCGCCTTCCTCATCGGGTGGCCAGAGCAGCAGTGAAGGAATGGACACGCTGCTGGCGGCAATGGGCGAGCACAACAACCGGGACGAGCAGCGAAAGGCGTCGTTACAGCCGTCGCCGTTCATGAATAAGGGAATGGTGGTGAAGAACGAATACAACAGCGACATTGCTGGAGCGCCAAATGTCGACCTCAAACATGTTGTTGGTTGCCTATTCAGCTCTCATTTTCACCATTTGTGCGTTCAGAACCCATTCGCGACTCCGTCGTTTGCCCAAATGGGCAGCAACAGCAGCCACACACTGCTGGCAGCACTTCGCTCTGCGATGGCCAACAACATGGGCGAGCAGCGTGCTGCGAACGGAGTAATGCCATTGCCGAATGCAGCGGTTCTCGCCGACCTGATGCAGCAGCGCCACCAACAGCGGAACACGACGCCGAACGAGCAAATGCTACCGATCATCCAAGAACTGTTGCGCAATGAACAACGTCAACAGCAGCAAAACGCACCTGCACGCATGCCACAACAGCACAACACTTTGTCAGCAATGCTGTCACATCAGATGGCACGAATGGGCGCAACCGCCATCAAAAATGAGAGCGCCAACACACCAGCACTGTTCGACACGTTGCACGCATTGGTTCGGTTTGAGAAGGCAAATAAAAGTGCGGATTTCGACTTCCAGAGTTTGGAGCACCAGCAACGCGACAACACTGTGAACGGTGTCTCTACCTCTGCTGGCTGCTCCTCTTCCGCACCTTCGTTGGTTTCTCTGCTGCAACATGCGCAACTGCTGAACGCCATCCAGCAACAATCCAACAGATTGGCCGGCACCAACCACAATGCCAGTGCGGTTCTTCAGCAAATGCTCACCGGCCAGCAACGGGACCGAACAATGACGGAGCAGAAACCACCGCACCGGACTGAAATCATTCGAGTGAGTTGGGAATAGTTTTTTTATATAGTGGGCTAGAGGGCCTGCCTTAAAATATGTTCTTTGAAATTTATAACTTGGTTTAGGAAGCGGATTGGATGCTGCAGGCCATTGTCAGCCAAATGATTCACGCAAAGGTGAGACATATATGGATGGGCCATGATCCCGAATTTTTCCAATCTGTTTGCAGGACTTGAATGCCTATTTGGCGCATCTGCGTCAATTTATTGCGGAACGCGCCTCAAGCTTCGAATGACGATGTACTATTTTGCTGATGTGCTGATTGATCGCCGCTTCCGGGTTCTACAAATGCCTCGATTCCAGCCTTTTGGACACCTTTTCCAAATTCGATATTCGATTCCAGCCTTTTGGACGCTCAGCGCCTTTCAATTCCGATCACCCTCAGGGACGCCAATGAATAACCTTACCATATTTATTCAGCCCTATATTTTTTGGTTTTCACTTATTTCCAATAAATACCAATCAGTTCAAAGTGAAAATTGGAATACACCTTGAGCCATGAGTCAATACTACTTTTCAATTTGCGATTTGCATGTGAGCGTTCCAATGTGGTCGACGGAACGTCATTCATTCCGCTGGCGACCACAGGTGTGTTCCCTTTGCAGTTTGCATCATCGCCCTTGCACTCACTCCATCACAACAATGGCGAGCCAAGCGGATTGGGTTCAAGCTTTGCGGTAGCCCCGTTCTTTTTTCGCCGATCGTCCTCTTTTGTGCCTTGCGCCAGCAAAAAATATGATCGCTCTCCCACGCCAACACATTGCCATTGTTCTTCCCTTTGCCCTCTGTTCTCATGAGGTTGTAAGGTTGTATCCTCAGCGACGCATCTTTTTCTTTTATCTTCTTTCTACTGCAGCCTCTGTCTCGAGGCAATAATTTGTAATAAAGAAACGCTTTATTTTGCTACATGTTTCTCTACCAGCGTAATAATTTTTTAATTTCTATAATCGAACGTTCAGACCGTCTAACTTTGTCTTCTTTATTTCCTTTTTGTGCTCATCCAGTGGCCACATTCAAAATAACTCTGATTGCTCTCTCTATCTTATGCGCAATGCCATTTTTCATTTTCACATTTTGTTGACTCTCTTTTCCAAATCACTCATCATCGGCGACCACTTAGTAATCCCCGCTGCCAAAAGGCGATCTGTTTGCATTTGCAATTAAGCTGGAACAGGCAGAACAAGACAGAACACAATTTATGGCAAAATAAACTCAAAGTGAACGGAGAAACAGCGAAAAAGCACACATTTCGTCATACTATGCATTTCATTTCGACACCCAGCGAGATGCATATTGTTGCCGCTTATCATATAAAAATAATCTGATTTTCATTATTTCATTATTGCCATTTATTTTATCGCCTCCACCTTCACCGCATTGTCCGCGTCATCGTTTTCGGTCTGAGAGAGTTCGCTCTCTTATTTCATGAAAAGGAATCAAAATGTGACCCATTTGATAATTTTTCGATGTTTGCACCAAATTTTAGTGCTCCACAACCCTTAAAAATGAACATTAATTTCACCTTTTATGGTTAGCCAAACAAATGTACGAGTTCTGTAGAGTTGAAAGATTATTTTAGGCTTGCTTTTCAGTTTTCACATCCTATCCCCGACATAAAATATGAGAACATGACAATTATAAAAAAATTGTCCGAAGATGCTAGTAAGAATTGTGTGAACTAAGAAAACGGATTAATCAAAAAAAAACTATTCTTATTTATTTTTTATTCTTTTACGACATTTTAATTTAATTGATTGATGATCAAGAATGTTATAGTAGGCTTATAATACTAGGATATAGATTATAGTTATGGCTGATTTTTAGTAGTACTAGAACGGGATGATCCGTCCGATAGTTCACTGTGTTTGTGTGTTCAACTCCGACAAAAAAAGTCTATAATTTTTTCGCCATTTTCGGCTGTTACTCATCACGTTTACGACCCTATTCCCCCATAAATCCCTTTGTTTTCAGTTCACCGCTCACTCGACAATTTGTTAGTTTGAATGAAGCGAGGCAATGAGACGATTGCTGGAAATGCGAAGATCGGGCAGCAGTGCCGTGGTGGAGAAGGCGAAGGACGCAGATGTGGAGAAAGGAATAGGTGGCGGCGATAAGCGCAGAAACAGCTTCTACTCGGAGCGCCTTTGGTGCAAACTGGAGGGCAAAGGCACGCGAGGTGAGAGTCTTTATCAGGAAGTTCCGCCAAATTCCCAATTTTCATGGAAATACTCTCTAACGGTCTTTCAAATTTTGCAAATTGCCTTTGTTTTCTTATCAGCTGCCCAACTTTAGCGAAGTTCATTCGTTGGCTACACAATTGCCGTTCGGTGATCGAAGATTGGCTGTTCTTAGCGCTGCTCGGAGTGCTCATGGCGCTCTGTTCGCTGGCAATGGACTCAGTCATTGAATACTTGCAGCAATGTATTTTATCAACATATAATTACTTCCCTATGAAGTTTACTTTTTACGTTTTTACATTTGATTTTTTACAGTCCACGTGCTTGCAATCGAAGTGTTGAATCGGCACACGGAAGGCTGGCTTTACTTGCTTTCCACATACGCCACATGGACTTGCTTCTCTGTGCTGCTGGTGACGCTGTCCACGTTCTGCGTGCGCAGTGTTGCCCCGCAAGCGATTGGCTCGGGCATTCCAGAGATGAAGACCATTTTGCGCGGTGTCATCCTCAAGGAGTATTTAACGCTTCGCACACTGATCTCGAAAATGATTGGGCTAACTCTGTCGCTGGGCTCCGGCATGCCAATCGGCAAAGAGGTCAGTCATACCGACACAACTCTTGGTCAATATCAATGTCGAAAATCAGAATGAACAATAACAAAATCTTGACTTTTGGCTTCAGGGCCCTTTTGTGCACATTGCCAGTGTGATGGCCAACCTACTCAGTCAGTTCGTGCACACGTTTTCGCCGTTCGGAAATGAGTCGCGCAGCTATGAAATGCTCGCTGCTGCATGTGCCGTGGGCGTCAGCTCCACATTTTCGGCGCCAGTTGGAGGTAAAAATGAATGACCATTGCATTAAACATTGCACACATTTTGTAGGCGTTCTCTTCTCCATTGAGGTAACTTCGGTGTATTTCGCTGTGCGAAACTACTGGCGGGGCTTTTTCGCCGCCACTTGCTCAGCCACCGTGTTGCGTCTGTTCCGCGTATTGAGAGAGCCCACCGAAGGTTGTTTTTAACACCATCTATCGGATTATCGCAAAAAAATTAAATCCTAATTTATGTTTTTCAGTGACTGTGTCCGCCTTCTACCAGACCAACTTCCCCACGCAAGACGCCTTCTTTCCGGAAGAGTTGCCGTTCTTTGCCCTCGTCGGGTGTGTGATGTGCAGTTCTCCCTCCCCATTATGTGCATTCATTTCTCTTTTCAGCGTTCTCTGCGGCTTTTTGTCCGCCGCATTCATTTGGTTCCAGCGCCAAGTGGTGCTCTTCCTGCGGCACAATTCAACCGCCAAACTCGCTTTCCAGAAGCAGTATAATCAAATCGCAACACATTTTATGTGATTCAACTTCTTTTTCGCTTCAGTTGGCTCATCTATCCAGCGCTTGTGTCATTCACAATCGGCTCGCTTACCTTCCCAGGTGGATTCGGCGAATTTCTGGGCGGCGAGAAACGCTTCGGTCAAACGCCCAAAGTAATTCAGTTTAAATGTTCCACTGTTGATTTTCTTCGGAAAGGACTTCTTCCACATCTGCACATGGTCTGCACTGCCGAACGCATCCAATCGGTGTCCGCACTCGCTGCTCATTTCCTGGCAAGGCGATGACCTCGAGTACTCGCACTTGGTCACACTTGCCTGCTTCATCTTCACCTACTTCTTTCTGACGGCACTGGCCAGCACAGTGCCCATCCCGTGCGGCATATTTGGTCCTTCTTTTGTGTTGGGCTCCGCCGTCGGACGCCTCTGCGGCGAGGGCATGGTGCTGCTCTATCCAAAGGGTCTCCACGACACTTATCCAATCTACCCGGGCATCTACTCTGTTGTGGGCGCTGCTGCGTTTTGTGGAGGAGTCACGCACACGGTTTGTGTTTTCATTGTTCAAATGCTCTTGTTTAATTCAATCTTCTACACAGGTGTCCGTTGCAGTGATTGTGTTCGAGTTGACTGGCCAGCTGTTGCACATACTGCCGGTCATGATTGCGGTGCTGATCGCCAACGCCATCTGCTCCTACTTGCAGCCATCAATCTACGACTCCGGCATCCGCATCAAGCGATTGCCCTACCTGCCAGACATTCCGCACAATTCGTCCCGATTCCACGGTATCCGCGTGGATCAGTTCATGACGCGCGATGTGCAGTTCTTCTCCGACTGCACAAGTTTTGGACAGCTACGCGAACTGTTAACCAAATTTCCGCACCTGAAGGCATTTCCCATTGTGGAGAGCCAACGTAATGCACACATTCTTCCTCCCGTTGTCATTGACAGATGCCCATTTATTTGGCAGGGTCACGCATTCTGATCGGCTCATGCAATCGCTCTCGCCTATTGCGCGCACTGAACGCACGAATTGGGCCCAGAGCGCGTCAGCAGGAAGCGCAGCGAAGGCGCAACATGGAGTTGCTGTTGTGCAGAAATCGAGCGGAGCAAGAGACCGCAAACAAGACGCCGGCGCCGTTGGAACACCACCACACAAACTCAGAGCCACGGCTGGCACAATGTGCTGAGGCGGAAAGAGCACTGGAACGCGCAAAAAGGAAGTGAGCGAACATCAACATATTTAGCATTCTGAATTTTATTTTTGCCAAGTTGAACGTAAAATGTGAAATCACATCATTTACACAGGCTAAGTGTCATCTCATTCGTGTCCAAGCGAGCAATGCAGCGCAAGGAGAGCCATCAGTTTGGGCGCCAGAAGAAGTGCTTCACAGTCATGCCAGTCGCTTCGGCGAGTGGCGAAGTGGCGCCCGTTGTGCAGAAACCGAATGTGACAGTCAGACGCTCGTTGACCATTCCCGCTGTGCTGGGAGCGGCGGAGAGCAGCGAGAACTCAACAAGTGGAACAAGCGCAACCGCACACTTGGACGTGTACAGCACAATTGGAGGTGAATAAATACGATAGATTTTGAATAAACGGCTATCAGTTTTTTTTTAAATAAAATCCTTTTAATATCATCAAATGTACAAATGTTTTCCTCGTAGGCATGATTCGCACTCTGAGCAGGCTGAGCAGCCGTCTGCGCAAGGATGACAACGATGAGCACGATTTTGGTGCGGAAGAGCGCGCCCAATGGGAAGTGGAACAGCTCAGCGAACGCGTGGATTTCAACACGATCGGCATTGATCCGGTAAGGTACCCAGAATGCAATTTGGTCTTTAAACATTTTATCTTTACCAGGCGCCTTTTCAACTGGTGGAGAGCACTTCACTTGTGAAGGTGCATTCGCTATTCTCGCTGTTGGGCCTCAATCGCGCCTACGTCACCAAGTGTGGGCGTCTGGTTGGTGTAGTGGCACTCAGAGATGTAAGAAGGAATTGCACATTCCATTTCCCTTTGCAATGTCCTATTTGGCATTTGATGCAGCTCCGCTTCGCCATTGAGCGAGTGCACTCGGGCGAGTTGACTGCCGACACCACGGTGCCACTGTTGCGCAAAATGCAGTCGATGGACGTGAACTCGGACGACGAGGACGGAACTGAGGAGACACGCGACGACTCGGCAGAGAATAGCGACGATGAGACGGAAGACATTCTCAACGTGAGTTTAAATTTTTACCAAGTGCTAAGAGGTAAAAAGCCGACATTCTTTTTTTCTCCAGCCTCGTCTCGAGGTGGTTGACCAAACGGACTCATTGGACGGCGACCAACCACGAACTGAGAGTTTGCGCGTTCGACTGCAAATCAGACGCACATCGGAGGCGCTGAAAGGGGCCGTTGTCAGTCTTGCCAAAGGCATGCTGGCGGCCAGCGGCAACAATCCTACGGCAACAGCTGAAGAAGAAGGCTCAGCGCCGCACGAACGCAGTCCATCGGTGCTGAACGCGCGCATGAGCATTCCCTTCGCGCCGCCGCCCGTGTTCGTCATCTCCTCCGGAGAGGAGGAGCTGCCAAGGACGCAGCGCAAAATCACGGAAGCGGACGAAGAGGAAGCGGAACAGAATTTGGGAAAGGATGAAGTGGAACAGGAGGAAGAAGAGCACTCGGAGGAGACCAAGGAGAGGACGTATAGGCGCAACAAACCGCTGCGCTCGCATTCGCTCAACTTTGCCAAGTGAGTGTGTACCAGTGCTGGAAAGAGACAATCAAATAGAATACTCTAGAGCAATGGCATTCGCCAATCACACTTTGATGTTTGAGCAAGGCAAATTGGGGTATTTCAGCTCGCCTCTTGCCGCGCGACGCTTCCAGCATCAGCGGCAGAGGAGGTGCACTGACGTGATCGTTTGCCCAAATCCTCTGTCGCTTGGCGATCCTCCCCTCACAACAGCCCTGACGCTCCTCCATTGACGCCCATTCCCCAGTCCCCGTGAATTGCACATTCGTACATCCCATTCCATTTCCCAAACGTTTAATACGCATTTGCATTTCAATGTGCAGAAATCGAAAATAATGAACGAAAAAATTCAACTGGTTCTATAATTGAAAAGATAACTATGTAAAAGTTTGCCGTCACCGGTTCGAATGATTCCGACGAGACAACGAGGGCATCAGGATCAATGAATAATACGCCTTTTGCGCTGTTTGCCTCGCCAAACTGGGTCAGAGTTGTTCCAGATAAGGATCGCAATCTGCGCCTCGGCGCTTCCATATTCCTCGTTTTCCCCATTCCCGAATCCGCACACAGCTTATTCCCGTTTGGTTCCCCCTTCCCATCCCTCATGGATTTTTTGATGCAGCAATCGGTCGCCGTCAAGAGGTTTCTTCATGTCTCGGGATTGGCCAATTCACTGTTTTCCCATTTCATTGCAGTCTGGTGCTCTATGGCGGCGTGTCGCTGGTGCATGGGCTGCTGTCGCGCATCGTGATGACCAAGTTCTTCTTCGACTATCCTATCGTGCTGGTCATGTTCCATGTGAGGCAACCTTTTTTGCGAAGGCTAAATTTAGCCCAAATTTGGTGTCCATGTATCGTGTCCGAAACGTTTTTAATTTAATCCGACCGAGTTCAGATGGCGCTCACTCTGGGGCTGATCGAGATTGGAAGGTAAACATGGAAACAAAAATGTAACTTGCTAAAACAAGTGCCAATAAACATTCTTTATTTCCCAACACAGGCTGGTCAAACTGCTCAAAGTGCAGCCGTACACATTCTTCCGCGGCAAGGACATGTTCATCCCGTCCATGTTCTACTCGCTGTCCCAGTAATTATTCCTTTTTACACTTTCACTGTTCCCTTTTGCACAGATACATTTTCCTGAACTGCCTGGACGGCATCACCTTGCCCTTCTTCCCATTCATGCACAAGTTCTTCGCTCTGCTCGTTGTGCCCTGCTACATTCTGTTTTTGCGCCGCCAGCGTCCATCGCTGCAAACGCTGGCGCTTCTCTTCTGCATCTGTCTCGGGGCTGCACTCTCCTGTAAGTTGGTCAAGACTCAAGACGTCCAAAAGGATTGGGTTTTAACAACATTTGATAACAACAATTGAATTTTTCTAATGCTAATCCGTCCGGTTGCTTGCCTTCCAGCGGTGTTCGAGGTGAACTTCGACATATGGGCGTTGGCCTACTCTTGTGCCGGAGTGGGAATGCTGACCATTTCGCTGGTGCTGATGGAGCGTCTGCACACCCAGCATAACACAACCGCGCTCGAACTGATCTACATGAACAGGTTGGCCAGAGGTGATGCTCAATAGTATTAAATGTTGTTGTATTTAGCTTCAATTGCCTTTGTCTATTTCTGATTGCCGACATTGTGCAGGTTTTTGAATACAGCAGATTTTCTAATAATTTTTCGCTTGACCCTTTTAGGACGAGATCCGAGACGCATACATGTACTTGCAGACCAGCACTACCGCCGGTAAATTTGTGCTTGTAGTTTCATGCAAGAATTAAACAATTAACATTGATCTTCCAGTATTCTACGTGTGTTTGATTTCGCTGATCGTTGTTGGCGCCCTTTGCCATGCAGTTCTGCTCCACTGCGTTGCAACGGCGAACACACGTTAGTCTTATCTCTCTTCTCAATCTAATCGCTAGTCTAAGTTTAAAGCCTTACTTGAAAAGTTCACTTTTGGAATCCATTTTAATCTGCACTCCCTCAAAGTGAACACTTCCGTTGCCCACAACTGCTCGGCCGCCATTCAAGTGCTTGTCGCGTATGCCCTCTCCATTGAAGTTGGCTCGTCATTTTTTGCGTCATTCATTCTCACTCACCCCAGGTGTTCTACGACTCGGAACCGAACGGCAACAACGTTTTCGGCATTGTGCTTGCACTGGCCGCAACCGCGTTCTACTTCATTTCGAGCCAAGACCGCGAGTTGAAGCCGTCCGGGTACGCGGAACAAATGGGCGCCAAGTACCATATATTGGCGGAGAAGTGAGAACAAAACCAACCAGAATCCAAAAAATGAAAAGCTTGCGAGTCAAAATGAAGATTGAACTAATATGTATGCGCATAATAAATAGGTTTTTTAATTTTCTCTTAAATTACTATATGTCATTATGGAATTTTATTGGCCAATTTCAATTCCAGAGACATTTTGTGGCGTTTGTTCCACATTCCCCTCTTTGGACTGCATTCTTTGAATTTGCATTTGCGGCGTGTTCACTTTTTGTTTCAGTTTAAACCACACATATGGCTAATTGTTCGGGACAAATCCACTTTTCCGGCGTCTTTACTTCTCCAGCAGCACTTTCGGCGGTTGCTGGGAGCGAGATCGATAGAGACGAAGAGGCACACACAGGAGCCGGCGAGAAAAGGCGGCGAGAGCGGGGGAATGCGGCGACCGGCAAAGGCTGCTGTTTGGCCGAGGCAAAGCTTCCTCTTGCTTACTTGCTGTCTCCATTCTCTGGTGCGGCGGCAGTCGGCTTAACACCGACAAGACAAGAGCAGCGGCGGCGACCCGCTTATTTTCCGAAATTTTTTATATTTTATTCCGCAAACATGAAGTGAACGCGCAACAGGGCGGACAAATGAAGTGCGCAAATGCACTGTTTGGACTGCTCCGGCTGGCCACTTGGGCAATCGCCGCAGCCAACAATAACAACGGGGCACAAGACCAACAAGGGCAAGCATTTTTTAGGATAAAAAACTAAAAAGTAACAGCTTCAGCTTTGAAAATGTAGAAAGTATTTAGAACTTTAGAAAGTCGGAACAGTTACAAGAACAGTAATCATTTGAATAAGCCAAAAGATTGCATATTACGATATTACTATAAATACATTTTGGCATTTTGTATTATACTTTTCAGCAATCAGAGTATCAGAGTAGATAAGAGATAACTAGATAAACTTGACAAGTTTTAAACTGGGTAAAAAAAAAGTATCAATGTCAACCTATTCGAGATTATTATTTTTGCATGAAATGTAAACCCCAATTTCAGAGTGGTGAAGCGTGCAGAGCAGCTTTCTCGCGCATTACGCAGCATCTTTGAGGATGGCACAAAGCCAGACGAGATCGAGAAGGCTTACGCACATTTGGCCGACCCGGAAGTGTTCGATCCGAAGAAAGAGCTGCACACAATCAAAGCTGAGATGGATACCTATTTGCGCGAAAGAGCAGCAGTTGCCTGGGTTTTTAATGCATAATGAGTTGTTAAAAAAGTCCGTTTCCCACAGAATGCAAAGTTGTCGCTGGAGCAACGGCAGTTGGCAACTGCCAAAGAGACCGGCGTCCACGAGAATGGCACTGACACGAACGCCGCCAATGATCCCCATTCGCACGCGTTTGTACGTTATCTGAACGCAAAGCGAATGTCCGACTCGGCTTCCATTGCGCTGGATGGACATTTTGGCGGCACCATTGAAGTGAACGCCACCAGAGAAATTGAGCTTCGTCCGAACCCGAACTTTTACGGACTCGCCACCAGCTCAGACTCATCCGCCGTCCACGTGCCAACTCCCATATACAACAGAGGTTTGCCTTCAGAGAAAAATATAAGATTCCCAAAAATCATTAAAATATGCAAAATTGACAATCTAAGAAGAATTTAAACTGCAACTCTGGTCGGCAAAAACAGCTTTACCTCAATTTTCAGATCCGCACTTGTTGCAACGCATCGACTGGTCGGACATTGACCAGCAATATCGTCGCAACCGAGAGCAGCTCAAGGATTTGAGCTTTCAGAAATTCTGTTCAGAAACAGGATTCATGCGCTATTTTCCGGCCGCTCCCTGGTTTTGGGAGGTTCTAGAAGAAAATGGATGTATCATCATAATGCTCAATTTTGAAGGATCGACACTCGGAATTGGACCTGTTCGACTGCCGAAGCACCGAGTGGTACGTGAATGCTGCGACGGCACCACGCAACGTAAGATGAAATTCTGTCCCTCCCTGTTTTATTGAAGAAGTACTACCCAAAAAACACAAAATAAGACATTTATAATTTACGTATTTATATCATTCAAGGTGCTTATCCTGTTGGACACTTCCGGCTCGATGCTAGGACAACGCTTTGAGATCGCGCGGCAAACAATTGAGGCGGTGCTGGGCACTCTGTCGGACAACGACTTCTTCAACATCATCCATGTTCTCTCGCTTTTCGACCTTCACCACTACCTTTTTGCCCGTTTGCAGTTCTCCAAGAGTGCCGCCCTGCTGGAGCAGTGCAACGGGCGTGAACTTGTGCAGGCAACGCTGCGCAACAAGCGACTGTTGCTCTCCCGACTGTACAACGTGACGTCAGAGGGCAAGGCAGACTACGAGCACGCACTGCACAAGGCGTTCGTGACGCTCATGAACGTGGGTTTTTAACGCTTACCCTGTTGTCGCTCAAGCTTTTGCTTATTGCTTGCCATAACTAGCTTCGCTTATTCCCATCGCCCCAATCAATTCAGCCTGATCAAGCATTGAAAAATACATATATCTGCAATCTGCATGAGGCTTCTTTCTGTACTGTTCAATTTCCAATGATCAAAATAATCAATAATCATTATCAATTTAGAAAAGCCCATTTTGCAAAAACCCTATTATTTAAAGCTTAATCATTCTTGTGCTCACCGAGGAATAACATATAACACGAAACCCCTAATTCAACGCATAAACCTAAAAGGCGACCTTTAATTCATTCTCCCACGCTCAAAATGCACAATTTTCCCACATACGCTTTGTTGCGCAGCTGCCAGACGAGGGCGTGCAATGGCGAACCAAGGAGGAGGCGGCGCGCGAGGCTGCCGCCAGACGGGAGTCGGGCGAGCTGGAGTCGGACCCGGAGACGCACTCCATCACGCTGGAGGAGAATGTGCTGATTGCGCCCGAACAATTTATGGAAGCCGTGAGTGCTTTTTGCTTGCCGCCCCATGTTGCCCCACGCTTTGGTTCTCCGATTGCCCAAAATGTGCACTAGTGCCGTGATGTGATTTGTCATATTTTGTTTAAGAATAAATGGCATTTTTAATGAAAAGGAAAATCGGTTAATCCCTTTTTTGGAAATACGTTCGTTTTTCAGTTTTTCCCTTCCATTGTTAGGTGCGCAAATTCAATGGGAACCAGCAGCGCATGGGCTGCCAGGACGTGATGATGCTGATCACGGATGGGGCACCTGGCTTATATCGGGAAGTGTTCGAGCTGTACAACCGCGACAAACGGGTAAGTATTGCCATGTAATGTTCGTCAAATTAGATTGAATAAGATATTGTATTTGATCGCCATCTATCCACTTTGTTCGATCAAATCCACCCCCATTTCACACTCAGGTGCGCTTCTTCTCGTTCGTGGTCGGCGAAGAGGCCAAAGACTTTGAGCAGGTCAAGTGGATGGCGTGCGCCAATCGCGGCTTCATGGCCCATGTCAGTTCGATGGCCGACGTGCAAGAGAAGGTGCAGCAGTACGTGCAAATGCTGTCCCAAACAGTGGCACGCCAAAAGGCCGCATTCACGGAGGCAACGCCCATCTGGAGTGGCACCACCCGGGAACGAATGGTTCAATTGAAAAGTGCATTTTTGGCACATTTTTAACCATTAGGGTGACGAATTTGTGGTGTCGGTCAGCTATCCCGTTGTGCTGCCGGACGGCCAATTCATGGGTGTGTCGTCAGTGACCGTTCCGCTCACGGAGCTCGCCCAGTTGGCGCATCCATCGCGTGTGGGCGAGCGCAGCCATTTCATGTTGCTGGACGCCAGCGGCTACGCGTTATGTGAGAAACAGAGAAACGGAGCTTTACATTAATGATTAATTTATTGTGAAAACGACAGAAACAGAATGCCAATTTTTGAAAAACAAATGAAAACTGATCCCAATTAAACTTTTCTCGTTCAGTGCATCCGCAGTTGCGACAAAGCGAGCAAACGGGCGAACTGAAAGCCGGCTTCAACAGCGTCGAGTTCCCCGATGTGGAGATTCAGCGTGCACACGCGGTGGGATCGCTGGAAAAAGGGGAAGTGCCCTGGGAGTGAATGCGGGCATTTCAGCGAAGAGCCTATTCGATCGATTGTGCCGCGGGCACGGTTGAGCCGCACCAGCATCGCACGCTGTTCGCCGTGGAGGGAATGGTGAGGGATGCCAAAAATACAGTTCAGAATCTTAAAAAACCTTTTAACATGCAGAGACACGTGTACCCACAAAAGAACCACTATCACGTGACGTGCATCGACGGCACTCCGTACATGCTGTTGTTGGCACTTCCGGAGGAGGACAACAAGCGCCTGAAGCGCGCCAAGCAGTTGGAGTTGGCACAACTGCAAGTGGGCTGGATGAAGGCGGACGACTGGCGACTGCACCCCAAGTGGCGCTACTGTCTGCTCAACGACAGCGACTGGGCAATCGGGTGCGAAATGGACGGACCTCTGTGGTCTTTGATGCATTGCCTTCCAGAGCGGAAGAGGCATTCCGCGTGTATGCCAGACAGATGAGAGCCCTGAACAAGGTGCCCGAATTCTGCCGCGAGCGTGGCCACCTGGTGGACAGAGCGCTGCTGGACATGCAGGCGACGCACACGTTCGCCAAACTGTGGCACCAGGAGTGGGAGCGCAACAAAAAGTGAGAGTAGCCCCTCGTAAATCCCTTTATTAAAAATCGAACAGAAATGGCGTGCACATGGCATTTTTTGCGGCCACCTCTGGCCTGGTTCGCCACCACAATCAGTCGCTGGGCGATCGCTTTCTGTACAAGCAGCCTGCCGGCGGCAATGAGGACCACAATCATGGGCCGAATCGCGCCTACAAGCACTTTGTGCTGGAGCTGAATGCGAACGCCGCGGAGGCGGACTTCTTTCGGCGTGCTGTGCGCCAACCAAAGGGCCAAATCACGTTTGACCTGAACAGGAAAAGTGCGTGTTTTGTGCTCAAATGACTCTTGGATCAATGCGCATTCAGCGCGTCTTTGGCTGGCAAACGGTCGCAAAACGCAGTACGGACATGCAGAGAACGAGACGCTGTTGGCGCTGGCCTACAAGGCGGTCCATGTGGACGGAGCTCTGGCCGGCGTTGTGGGCATGGAGGTAAGGGGAATGCACAGTTGGCTGTCAAAAGCCATTCTAACAATCAGTGTCACTTCTTTAATTGTTTATTTGTCAGTTCCTGTATGACACACTGATCACCCAAATGCGCCACATTGGATGCATGCCCGACGTAAATATAGTCTTTCATGTTTTGAACAAAATCCTGCACATATTCCAGAATGATCGTACTCGCTGTTATTTGTTGGACGAGCATGCCTATGTGCTGTTCACCAGGTTTCATCCATTGTTACCCCTTTGTATGTTTATTTCCTATTCCTCTGTTTAGCAATCGCGCCACTCGCTACGCCGAGTTCACGCACGCCAACATTGTGGTGCCGCAGGCGCTCATGGAAGTGGCGCAGAACATCACGGTGGCCGGCCGCCGACGCAAGGGCGGACAACGCGCGTTCATGGCGCAGCGAGTGGCGCAACAGGGCCACGTGTCGGCCAGTCTGGAGCTGGGCCGCTTCTTTGGCCAACTGAACCGCGTGGCCGAATGGACCATGGAGCTGCTGGTCAGGCGCGGATTCTACAAGAGGTAGGGATGGGACGGCGGCACTTTTCGGTTGACCCGCTTGGCTTGTACCGTTCCGCAGAGTGCACTTTGCCGACGCGCAGTCAGTGTGCGATCCGGTGCAGCCGAGCGCAGAAGCGACGGCCTCCCCGCACGCCGCAGGGCAGGCAACTGCGGCGGCACGCAGAGTGACCGCATTTCTGCAACCGCTACTCTCGTCGCTGCTCCACTTTGTTGTCCACAGCCTTTCGCTGCTCTCTGCGCTGCTTTTTCCCCCGGAACTTGCGTCCGGTCTGCAGCTGAACACATTCGCCAGTCTGCTGAAGGTCAACGATGGCCGATACCCGTGCAAACGGCACTCTCCCTTCTACCTGGCGCAAACTTCCGCCAGAGCAGAGGGCCCAGATGGCGCACTGCTGGACAGCGATTCGTATGGTGAGCAGCAGCTGATGAATGAAGATTGCTTTCAAAATTCTGTAAAAAATTTTTCACAAAAAAATGACGGCATTGAGTCGATTGTCAATTGATTAGTCTCTCTCTGTTGTAGAGCGCCCATGTCGTCAGAATGCGGCACAGTGCGCTGTGCGTGTGTTCGTCTCTTGGGTGCCGCACACCAATCTGCTGCTGTTCGTCCCTTTCACTCTTCCTGCTACTCCTCCAATCCACCATTGCCTTTTCCAGCGTGATCATTCGTCAGGACTCCCGTTCGCACTGTTTCCACTCCGACCCGGCGCACTGTCCCCTCTCGCAGCCGCCCTCCATCCCATTCGGCTTCAGCACTGCCGTGCCACCACGCGATGAGTCCGCTGAAGAGGCGGAGCTGGAGGAGGACAAACTGCAGTGCGCCATCTCGCGTCCACAGGAGCGCCAACAGCCGGCTCAGTGCCTCAGGGACGACTACATGGAGGTGGGGGAGAGAGCACATTTGGACAGACAAAATTCCGTTTGGACACTTGACAGGACGAGCCGGTGCATGAAATGTGCTCGGGCGGACTAAGAACAGAAGCAAGGAATTGGACTGGCTCAACACTGCTCTTGTTGGCACTGCTCCTTCTCATCCAGCTGTAAAATGGCACACACAATCTCTGCACTTCACCAGTTCATCATCAATTTGTTTTTCATTGTTACATCTTTGCAATCATGTATAAAAATGACACACACAAAATCAGAGAACAAAGAGGCATTCTGCCAAAAAGTGTTTTTTGTTTTTGTTCGTGAGATACTGTTGGGCCCTGTTTTTGTTTCACTTCTGCCTGGTATAGTCTTCGCCCAAATAGATTTTCCAGTACACACAGTTGAACAGGGCGAACGCGATCGGGAACACAATCCTGTGTGAACAAAATGTTGGTTGTGGCAATGAAGATCATTTTCTGTGCCTGGCGATGATGTCAATGCGCTCGGCTCTACCGCGTTCGCTGAGAAGACTGCACCAACGGACCAACTGTGGGGGAACAATTGAATAATTTGAAAAAAACTGGTCTTTGCAGGTCCATAGATCCGCACCCACCTCGACTCGCTTTCTTTGGCCCACGTACACCATGTCGCCCACATCCTGGAATTGCAGTGCAGTTGCAAAAAGGTGGCTGAATTCCCGCTATGCCTGCATAGTCCAGCCGGGCTCGGTTTCGCGGAACGCGTCCCGTTGCAGCTGTCTGCTGCCGCCCACTGTCACGTCGTTCAACTCCATCTGCTCTTCCTCGCCTTCTTCCTCGTAGCGCAAATCCAACTGCAGTTTGCGCCGTTTGCGCAACAACGCCTGTGAAATTGCCCATTCAATGAGGACAGCCGTTTCAGGCGGCCGACCCGTTTCTCGGTGCGCAATTTTCTGGCCGGCTGGAATTCGCCGTGCTGGGTTGCGTTGGCCTCCAACACGTTGCTGAGCCGCGTGCGGTTGGCCGCAATCTTGCGCATCTGCCTGTGCTCGTCCAGAATGCCCATGTAGTTCACGAACAAAAATAATTGAACATTTTTTGTTAAATAGTTTTCTTTACTCTATTACCGCGTATTCGATCAACGAGGCGAAAATGAACACCACGCAGCCGCCCACCCAGATGTCAATGGATTTGGCGTAGCTGACCGGCGGCAGGTTGGAGTTGATTGCGTGCGATTGGGTGATCATTGTGAGCAGCTGGCGAACAAAAGTTGAGTGAATGTTAAGCCCATTTCAGGCGCCCCTACGGTGACAATGGCCAAAGGCACACGCGCAGCGGTCGACTTCCAGTCAATCCAATAGGACACCCAGGAAACACCTGAGGCAGAGGGAATTGGTGGGAAACAGAAAACACCTGAAAAAGGTGCCTACCAACGAGCATCGCCGATGGAATGTACAGTTGGAGCAAGAAGAAGGAGAACACGCGGCGCAACGTCAATTTGACCCGAAGGCATGAGTAAGTGCCTAGAAAACAAATGTGTAGGTGATTCTATTTGGCTTAGAAAGTCGCAATATACCCGTATTGGTGACTGAGTCGCAGGTGTGGTTTTGCAAATCGGCAATCTCGAAGTTCGGCAGTGCGCCGTTGGCCGTTTTGGCAATCTCGACGCCCACCTGGTCCCACTTGTAAATGATGTCCGCAGTTGTGTAAGCGTCTGGAAAAAGGGTAAAATTTGAGCTAAATAAATTTAAACAACGCACAGCTGGCGAAGTCAATCAGGCAATCTTGCACATCCATCGGGTACCTAAAGTGCCAAAATGGCAAACATGCCGCCACCATATTTATCCGACCTGAGCAAGTTCATGTTGCACGCCAACGTGAGGGTCAAACGCCGATTGTAGGTCACCCTGCCGTCGGAACGCACTTTCACGAACCGGTTTTCCTGTTTAACCACGAATTGATCCGGCTTCAGGTTGCCGCGTTGGATTCACCTGGTCCAACATGTGGTAGTGACCGCTTCGCTCGTTTTGGAAGAAACTGCGAGCAATCAGGCCGAATGCATGTGTACAATGTTTTTCCACCTGTCTGGTATCCAAATCACTTGATCTCGGGCCACATAGATGTGATTAAAGCGACTCGTCTCTGTGTGCGCAAAGGACAGACGGTCGTCGAACCACTGCTGTTGGAAGCGAAACTGCACAACGTACTCCTGCAAAAAGAATTAATTTCTGTGCTCATCGACAAACGACGGCTGACCATGTTGCGCTCGCTGACTGCGCTGATCGAGTTGACAAACAGCTGGGTGGTGACCACAACGGGACCCTTCTTGTCCATGTCCAGCTGGTGGCCTAGCGGACGCACCGCCGGATCGCTGAAATGGAACAGGCATTATGTGTTGTAAAAAAGGGAATTTTAGGCGCCGGACTAGTGCTCGAGCAGTTCGCACACGGTGTTTTGCTCTTTCCAGGCGCGGTAGTTGGTAGTGCGCCGGTTGAATGCCGTCCATTTGCTGTGTGCGAAAGGAGATGTGAAAGGCGCCACAAAATCGATGTGTGCGCTCACCAGGGCAGTTTCCGCTTGCGAGGACCGAGTGGCGTTGCGATGCAGTCCAAGCAGCCCACGAGGGCGCTAATGGACAGCAGAAAGAGCAAAAAGTGGCGCCGCCGAGCAAAAAGTGCGGAGCGAGCCGGCATCCAGGTGGAAACTGGAAAAAA
Source organism: Radopholus similis (assembly GCA_013357305.1). Lineage (NCBI taxonomy): Eukaryota > Metazoa > Nematoda > Chromadorea > Rhabditida > Pratylenchidae > Radopholus > Radopholus similis. The sequence goes on from VAHH01000244.1 coordinate 37,158, forward strand.
GTGCTGTTGCGAGTGCCCCACTCAGAAATGGAAACGGCTCATGGACAGGCGGTAATTCAAAGGTTTTAAACTGGCACACGTTAAAAAAGCACACACACCGCTGTGCCGCCCGTTCTTGCTCATCCGGCGCTATTCACCGCACACTTGGCCAGGCACAGCGATGAAGGCAATGGCAATGTGAATGGGAAAGAGTTGTTCCCCTCGCTCGTCCGCCCAGGGGCAATATGCTCCGCTCCGCACACAAACAACGGGACACCAGCACATTGCTCTCGGCGGCTGCCTTTGCTCTCTCTCTTTTTCTCTGTGCGCCTCCCCTGGCCCAGGAGCGGAAGCGGACAAAAAGTGAGCGCACCGCAATGAAGCGGCTGCGCCTTCGCTGCCGGTGGAAATTTGACGAGCCAAGTCAACGCGAAATGGGGGGCCACCACCGGCCGCAGAGGAATCTCCTTCACGGCCGCAGCTTCCCTTTTCAAATAAATGAATGCAGAAAATGGCACATTGCATTGTCAACACAACGTGAACGACGCTCAGGGACTAGACAAATAAAAGAAGATTTTCACTGACAGACTTAAATTGGAATGAAGCAATAAAAAAATAAAATGGATTAGATTTGTGAAAAGTGATTGTGTACTCAATAAATTTTTTCCTCAAAATTTGTCGTATTTATATTATTTTCACATGAAGGATACATATTTTTTATTTGATTTTCCTCTGAAATCCAAAAAATCAGGAAAAGCTGTACCAGGACAAGTCTGATTAAGCACGATATGCATTCTGTTCTATGTTCTATCTTCTGCATATAGGTAATAGTACTTATAGCAGCAAGCAGCAACACATCGATTTTCCTTTTCGAATCGTAAAATGCATCAAAGACATAGGAAGAGAATCAAGGCAAAGTGGTAATGAAGATCAATGTTATTTTGTTTGGCTGGAACAACATAAGATCGGATGAATTCATTATTAAAATTTCCACCACAAATCCCAAATCCATTTGGAACAGATCCAAGGTTTTAATTGTAGTTGGGTGGTATTTAGATTTTTTACTTTTAATAACAACAAAATTTACAACTTTCAACACCACTTTTATTTTTACAGCTTTCAACACCACTTTTAGTAAGTCTATCAACAAATATCATTTTCGCGGCAGGTGAACGCAGATCGCACCTCTTTTCAGAGACTGGCAGCCGAGATTGAATTGAAAGATAGAAGTGGGGATTGTAAGTTGTTAGCTGAGTAAGCGAGGAATTGCTATCCTCGCCAATTATACAAAAACGCGGTGTGAAAGAAAACAGTGTGATGTTACTGTGGGAATTGGAATGCGAAAGGGAGACGGGGTGTCGGGGAGAAGGATCGCTACGGCCAAAGATGGGAAAAGCCATTTGCCCCTCCCCATTCTTATTCATTTCCTAACCACCTCATCTGTCAGATCTGCTTGCTCTTTTGCATCATCAATTTCTCCCATTTGGGAATAAATTTCGAGCAGTTCTCATTTTTGCAGCTCAACGAAGGTATAATAGCATCCACCTTCTTTTCATTTCCCACATCCCCATTTGAGCGCATTGAGACATTTTACCTAATTGCATCGTTTTTTACCGTTCCGATCCCGATCCTTTTGCCCTTCTTTGTATTCGGTATTTCGTCTCTAAAACCACGGTATGCATTTTGCATTTCATTTTCTCATTTCCTTCACCGTTCTGTCCATTCGCACATTCCTCTCTACATTTGGAACTGATTTCCCAAACATACACTTTCTTCGTCTGTCCATCTGATTCTGTTCCCAACGGTGCTCTTGGTTGAGCGCCCACCCACTCTTGGTCATGCAGCACGTGCGGTTTTTTAATGACTCACGAATCACAATTGTTCCTGGCTCTTTTTTCCGATCCAATAATCTGTTCAGCTTTAGGGTTGGCTAAGAATTGGCCAATTTAAGACCATATGCTTGGAAAAATCGGCCATTTTCCAATTTTTGGCCGTTGAAAGCTTCCCCACCCTTTTTTCTTGCAAAACTAAAACCAAATTTCAGTATCAGTAGTTATTTAAAAATTAAAAATTAGCAACTTTAGTACTCTACGGAAAATGGAATTTGTGAGTTATAATTATTTTATAAGCGATCATTTTAATCCCTAAAACATTCTTTCAGCGAACACTATCGGGCACAATTAACCCCGCGAATCTGAACGAGTTCTACAAATTTCTCGCCGACAACTATGCGCACAGATTCAAGAATTTCCAAGGACACAGTGGGTGAGCTTTTTGATAGTCCAATATGCCTACAAATAAAAATCATTGAGCTCCGTCTCTGTAGAAGTCCGATCTGATGTGTTCGAGAACGTCCGTTTCGCGTTCGTAGCACGAGGGTAATTGCAAACTTAACTAAATAGCAATCGAACCCTCTTTTAAGCGGAATCGAGGGCTGAGATCGGGAACTACCTAGTGGTTGGCCGAACAATGAAATTGAGCCGTAGAACGGATGATGCTAAAAAATTTGTAATTTGGACAATACAATAATCAATCCTTTGTCCGTAGGATCGAATGAATCATAATAAAAATATCTGTATCCATTATAATGTGTATAGGTATGTTTGGTTATTTCCTTATTTCATATTTGGTACTACTAGGTAGTAGGTATTAGTTTTACGTTCAAATTTGGCATTCTGATGCAATTATGTGCAGCGTGACTGCAACTGAAAATTGAACTCTGAACGACGTACTAGGTACTAGGTAGTACATGTTAGGTAGTAGTACCTGGGAGCTAGGAGGTAGAGATCGGAGTCGGAGTAACCGGGTTTTCCGTACTACGTTTTTAAAAAGCCGTAACGGAAGCCATAATCTGTAATTTCAAAATGCAAGATTTTTCAAAAATTCAATCCGCATATGCTTGATTTTGCTGTTTTCAGCCATTTCTTACACAATAGTAACGGTAAATGAACAGAGAATTTAAATTTTAAACTTTAAGTAATTGAAAATAGAGCGCCAAAAAGCAAAAACGGTACCTAGTATCGTCATAGGTTGTATACCTAGTGGATCGGTACCTAGTACCTAGGTGGTAGCTGATAAGTGATAATTGATAAATACCTAGCTAATAACTGATATAGTGAATTCTTAATTGATTAACAAATAGATAAATCAATCTAGGTAATTATCTAATTAAAACTATTCCTGTCCGAAATCCGAATGGATCGAAAGTCCCTATAGGTACTTATATCTTTATCCTTAGCTTCGGCGACCAGGTGCCAGCTTATTTATCACCCATGGATCGTCTTTTGCGGTTGCCGAATGAATTGCTAGCTGAAACAGTGGATGCTGAGTGTGCAGCGGCGATTTACGCAATGCAAGTCGATCCATCCATTTGTTGCTGTTTCTTCCATTGTCGTGTACAAAAAAGGCTTAACAAGGTATGTGCTATGTGTGAACATTGACGCAAAATGAACGATAACGATACGCAACTCTTTCTGTTTCCGGCTGTACAAGCCAATTTTAATTTACGTAGTGGACTCGGCATTAAATATCATACATATACCTATCAGTGGTCAAATTTTCTAGTTTGATGAAGGAATTTGAATAAAAGACTGCGTAAACAACCCAGGAATTCTTATTTTTGCACCTTGTTTCAAATTAAGAAGAGCCAGTTATCCAATTGAAATCCATTTAGCTGTTCAAGTGCAAAAATAGCTGGAATCCAGTGCACTGCAGTCCAGCACTATCACTTTCGGCCGATCGCTTGACTGCCCGAGTGCAGAGTATTGTTTTTATGGATCATTGCGAATTCCACCAGATTCGTTTGATTCCCACCGGCGTATATCCCCTTCCCCGGACCAACTCAACCCTAGTTTAGAGGAATTGAAAGATTCGAAAATATTGACGAAACATTACATTTCGGTTTTACAGCCGAAAAGCACGTTTGGTGGTTCGATGTGATAGCTGAGCAGCCATTGAGTGCGGAAACCAAGCACACTTACTTTGAGCTGACTTTGACTAATGCACTGACGTGAGTCAATTCAAAATTTTGTCTTGCAATCTAGTCGCAATTGGCTCTTTTCCATTTGAAGTAGTGGAGCTGCAGTGGCGATAGGACTTCGCAGCATTAACGCAAGCAGTAGTGCCGCACGCTATTATTTTACCTCATATGTGGACAACTATACAAGCCCAGCAAACGACCAACCAGATTCAAAATATGCACCTGACCCATTGGTACAGGGTGACATACTCGGATGTGGTAAAAAATATAAAAATTCAAAATAACAAAAAAACCCATCGCAACTGAAAAGACGGTGCAAATCCTGCGGGAGAAACGAATAAGTTTTGCAAAAATGCTGATGTATGATGATTGATTAATCATTAGGGACCGGATTTTTAGGATTTATGGCGCTATTACTTTTCGGCAGTGAAACCATTCGGCAGTAGAACCTTTCGGCAGTGAACCTTTCGGCAGTGAACTTTTCGGCAGTAAACGAAGATTTTTAAAAATAAGAAAAACCAAGCGAGTAAGATAAGAAATTAGTG
>VAHH01000245.1:0-41655 GCA_013357305.1 Radopholus similis
GACAGCAAGGAATAAAAACGATCGTGGCGTGGTGTGTCATTGTGAGATTGGGAAACCTAGGCCAAACCCAAACCCCCCTAGGAGACGCGGGACCAGCAGCATGCACATTCTTGGCGTTGTGCCCGGCGCGGGGGATGCCCCCAATCGAGTGGTAGAAGCCGACATCTGGGTGGAACGAGGTGCCCCACCACTTCCGCGTAATTCGCTCCTCAATGCACCCCAACAACTCTTGGGCTTGTCCTTCTTCGTTTTTGGCGCGGCAAATTTCCGAAGCCAACTTTGCGCGTTTCCCCGCGCTCATTTTCACGTTGAGCGACGCCAACTCTGTCCACCCGTCGAACTGTGTCCGACCCACAAGCTCCCCAGCGCTCGCTCTTTCAATCCGCTTCACAAATTGTTGCGCCAGCACTCCATCGTCGCAGTCCGACAGTGTTGTTGTGGTCCTTTCTGAGCACGTTTGACCGACCAACAGCAACAGCAAAAGGGCTGCGACAAAAAGGCATTTTTCGGCGGATTGGAGATTGGAATCAAATTACCAAAAGCACGGACTGAAACAGCAAAGCGCCTACCAGACCCTTGAAACATTACGAAGGGTTCTTTCAATTGGCTGAGTCAAATGAGCGAATGGATGCCCGGAATGGTGAAATTTTGGGGACTGGACACGGCCTTTTATGGGCGAGAATCGGTCACCGAACACTGACTGATGGTTCTTTTCGAGAAGTGGGAGGGGTCTCCCTGGGCAAGTGAACCATCACGAGCACAGGCAAAATGTGGCAATCAAAGGAAAGGAGAGGGGGAAGAGAACAATCGAGAATGGACCTCTGGTAGAAAATTTTGTGTCGACCGATCAAGTAAAAAGGCAGAAAAAATGTGATCGCCGGCGAAAAGCTGTCCCAACTAATACAATACAATGGCCATTTGGGAAAAGAAATATTTCTGGCAAGAATTTGATTCACATCTAACGGCCAATCCCAACAGCCAAGTGTACAGTTTTCTGTTTTCTCCTCTTCATCTTTCCTTCACGCATCCGTGATTCACTTTTCTTCACATTTAGACAAATACCAGCATTCGATGCGAACGAACAATTCGGCAGCAGGATAAGGGCGGCGGTGATTGGGATCTTCGCCCACGTTGACGGATTGACGCATCAGCGCATCGCCGCTTTTTGCTAATTGCCGATGATGCGAGAAAGAGGCGGCAACAGCTGGAGATCCAAATAACCGGGCACTGCTTGTGGACCCGAACACAGCCCCAAAACAAGGGCTCACTCAGATTAACATCTCGCCCTTGGCGATGGCCGCCCCTGGGAAAGACGCATATTTGCCCCTTGGAGGGAGAAACATTGCGCAAATGGGCAGAGGCGGAGGAATTAACGAACACTCAAAAGTCAAAAGGGACTCCAATTGCAAACAAATTGCGACGAATGCTCCCGTTTGTCCAATCCCAAAAACCCCGCAGAAGTCCGGAATGACTCAAAATGGGCGGAAGAGTGTTGTTTGTTGTTTCTCCCCCGACAATTGCGAAGAATTAGCGAGGGCACTTCCCCTCTCTTTGACATTTGGGCAGCTTTCTTCAAACACTATGGTTGTGTTTGCTCTGTGTCAGCCGCCAAACTGGTTGTGCACAACAACCACAACCACAACCACAACCACAATTGTGTTGGTTCGCACAAAGGCGTTCCCATTCCCTCATTCAAATGCCCAATCCCCCAAATGGCTTTGCCCCCTTTGTGGTGTGCTTTCCCATCCCAGAGTTCCCATTTCTGGATTTCCGCACAACTGGATTCTGTCGCCTTTCCGACTAAATCTGTTCTTCGCACCTTCTTGTTGCCGTTTTTGTTCGGAGAGTGGTCAGTGCTGGACGGACAATTACCATTAGATTGTCGCAGCCTCAGCCAATCGTGCGCAGTCAGCCAAGCCAAAATTGCTGGAACGCTTATTTTTGGACGTCCAAACCAAAATGGACACAACCATCAGGGGAGCTCATAAGTAAGCTCGTCAATTGTTAGCCAAAAATGGACGTGCAAATCCCAAATCGGACTGAGCACAGCAGAAGGTTATGTGTTATTTGATGGCGATCGATCCAAATAAATGTCCGAATGAGAAATGCGAGAATTGTCCCATTTGTTGCGCTTTCAGGCGAGATTCTGCCGCAAAAAACAAGCGAACGTGCTATTTTGATTTATGCCGTGCCCTACTTTTCCGCAGAGTCTCCACACTCCCAGCGGAGCAGATAGTTTTCGGATTCTCAGCCACTCCTCCCAGTCAAAAGTCAGAACACCTCAATCCACTGCCTCTTCTATGCGGGCGAATCCATTTCTTTCGAATTGCGGTGACCTTCATAGCGCTCGCAAAAAGGCGCCGCCGCGAAAGAAAGCGAAAAATGTGCGGCTTTCGCCTCCGAACGAGCGCGCACCTTTCGCCTCTGCCCTACTTACCGGTTTCAATTTTTGCTTCCAGTCACAGCCAATATTTTGCGTGTAGCGGATTATAACCTCCAGCCAACAGAAAGAATCGAGCATTGATTGCTAGAGCTGAACCAGCCACTGACTGAACTGCCCTGGGGAAGCCACCAACGCCAAAACCATGGGTCTTCTTCCAAAGGTATTAGAGTATTAGTATAAATTTTATTAATTTATAATAGGCATATACCTAGTTTCTTTCGCCGCCATGACGTATGTGTATTGTGTATTGTCTATTGTGTAATAGATAATAGATAATAGTTGTCCCACTCCCGATTCTGTGGCATGCTTGACTTTACCTATTATTATATTTTTTGAGGCCTTAGGCTTAGTAATAATAATAATAATTAATAAGCTTAAGCTTATAAAGTTACTTGGCTAAAGATGGCGGCGAAAAAACCATTTGACGGCGAAAATCGACGTCCTTTATAATATCAATGTTTTCGCATTGTGGATCAGGAATCAATTAATTTGGGAAATAGTGTGCCAAATGTGGAGAATGTTTAGTCATCCATTATTTCTCCATTTTCAGGGGCCTGCCAATTCCTCCGTTTCATTGCTCCGAATCCTCCTCTGCACATTGGCCGCTGCAGTTTGTGCCGACCAATTGGCGGACAGCAACACAACGACAAATGGCCTAATTGATGGCACACCCATTTACATTTTGGACATCGAACAATTGGACCTTTAGGTTGCATGGAGCCAAGCGATTTGGCGCTCCGCGTCATCGTGCTCTTCGACATTACACCAGAAAATGCGACTGTTTTTAGGACACAACAAAGTCGCATCGAAAAAACACTGAGGCAAGTCTTGAATCTACGAACAATTTGAATGGGGACGGATGTCTTTTTGCTTCAGACACATCGATCTGGTGGCCAGGGGTCGACCTCGCTTCTACGGACTGATCGCGTTCCACCGGCTGGCGGTCGTGCTCAGCGGACTGAACGCCCACCAGGCGAAGGGAGTGGACAAGGTGCGCATTGTTTGGGTCCCCCAATCTTGTGGGAATCGCAGATCATTGATCAAATCGCCTCTCTGAATCCACGTCGGCATCTGGAGACCTCTCCGACCAAGGTATGTGTATCCAAGTGGAGGGACCATTCCTGCACTTTGGAATTCGAATGTTGTCTGCAGGCACTCGACGTGGCCGGGGAATTGATTGAGAACAGCCAGAACGGGCTGGAGGCAAAGAACCTTGTGCTGCTGGTGCACGACGGCAGGAACACCGATTTGATCGCAGAGACGCTGGAAGCGAGGTGAAAAAATGAAAACGCCAAATAATAATATTCTTTTGATTTGCTTTTTGCAGTGCTCGTTTGGCCAAAATTGGCGTTTCGATTTTCGCAATATCGGGCAGTGAGTCGCCCAACGGGCAGGCCCTGTTGGGCTACACCAGCGAACAGACGAGGATATTTGCGCAGGCGGCGGACGAGAAAGGGTTCTTTGGCGCACTGGAAAAGGTGCCGGATGGGGAACCCCAGTGCCCAATGCGTTTCCATCTCCAGGAGATCAATTTTTGTGATTCGTCGTCAAACGCGGAAACGACCTCTCTCCACTTTTTTGGAGAACAGAACAAGGACGAGGAGAGCCCAGAATTGGAGCTGAATCGCAAAGAACGCGAAGAGAGGGAACCACCACCAGCGGCATTGGGCCCTGAGCCGGCGGAGAGGGCGGAGGCACTGAAAGACATCAAACTGGACTGCGGCAACAACGATGGGAAGGTGGGGAGGGAGTTGCTTCGGTGGGAACCCTGTGCCGGTGAATGCAGGTGGACCTGGTGGTGGCCCTGGACACCAGTGGGTCTGTGTTCCACTCGTTCGGCCAGCAGCGCCAACTCGCCCTGGACCTGCTGAGCTCGCTGAAACAGCGCTCGGCAGACGGCGATTCCCTTCACGTGGGCATTGTCCACTTCGCCGCAGAGGCACACGTCGCCCAGTCCCTACGCGAACGCGTCCAGATGTCGGAGATGCTGGACAGAGTGCGCGCAATCAAATTCACGGGAAGGTGAGGACTCAAAAATTGCAATCAAATTCGGTTGCCCAGAAACACTCGAATTGCGGATGCGGTGGAAATGGCACTGGACGAGTTGGAGCAGTTCCAGCGCAAAGACGCGCTCAAGGTGTTCGTACTGGTCAGCGACGGACACGGACAGGAGTTCTGGACGCGCGCCCAGGCGGTCGGCAGGAGACTCCAGGAGAGCCAACTCCAGCTCTTCGCCGTCTCCGCCAGTCTCGACTTCAACCGCGCCGAACTGCAGCTCTACATCGGAAATCCAAAGCGTGTCTTTGTGGGGCAGCACCACTTCAAGTTAGTCCTTGGATTTAACCCAATTGATCTGCTCAATCGGAATATTTGTGCTTTCAGTTTCTTGCCCACAATTTCGGCATTTTTGAACAAGTGTCTCTCTGCAGAGCCACAAGTGGCACCTTCAAAATCCACTCCTTCGGCATGGGAACTTGCCCCCGTGCCAACAACAGAATCCGCACGAGAGGATCCGAGTGTTTTGACCACTTTTGCGAAAGAGGAGTCGGACAATGACCTGAATCTGGCGAAAACCCAAACTGGTGAAACAGAGGGGCGAACAGAGCACAAAAACGGAACTGTTGTGGAGCAAGTTTTGAAAGAAAACGAGGAGAACACGTCAACTAGTAGTGACATTTCAATGAAAATTCTGTAAGTATCTCGTTATTTTTAATCATTCAAAATGTTTTTACTTTAGTGAGGAGATGGAAAATGCCACAAACATTTTTGGCCTCAAAGACGATGAGATTGTGCTGAACTTGGGCCGAGAATTGCCACCAGAGGACGCACTGGTCCACTCTCTTTTGAGCAACAACAGAACAGAAGAAAATTCCAATTTGACCGCCGAAGCGCTGAAAAGGATTGGAGATCTGCCGCTAAATTTGGAAACAGAGGAGTCGGCAGAACACGCCAATGGGCACGGACTGAGGGGACTGGGCAAACAGGGGGGAAAAGAAGAAAAGGTGAATAGTTGTTGCCCCGTGGAAAGTGGGAATGGGACCCCGATGTTGCAGACTGAGGCGGCACATCTGATCCCGAACACGGACCTGGACTGCCCCACCGACATCCTGTTCCTGGTCGACCGCTTTTCGCCCTCCGAACTGCCGGAGATGTTTGCGCGCCAAATGGACCTGGCCAGCAAGTTACTCGCGCGGATCGAGCCGTCGGAGGTGGCCAGCGGCAAAATCCGCCTGGGAGCTATCAGCTTCGGGCGGGAGCCGCGGCTGGAGACCAGCTGGACGGAGCAGCTGCCCGCCGAGGAGTTCATGCGCCGGCTGGTGGCGGTGGAACCGGCCAGGGCACAGCACTCCTCGTTTGTGGGGGCGGTCAGCAGCACTCTCAAAGTGGCTGAATTGGCGATCTGGAAGTGAAAGGACAGAATGTCCCTCATTTCCAGGAAATTGCGACGAACCACCGACGTTCAGCCCGCCTACTGCTTTTCATTTTCTGGGCCGGAATCAATGGCAGGAACACAGCGGAGGAGCTGAATGCGGCGGTGGAGCAGTTCGACTCGCTCAAGAACACGGAGCTGTTTGCGGTGACGCTGAACCCGAATGCGCAATTGGGACGGCTGAAGGCGCTGGTCGGAGGCGACAACTGGCACGTGTTCCTGGAGGGCCGTTCCGAACAGTTCGTGGAGCAGGGTCAGCCACCGCATGAATCTGCCCATTTGATCAAATCGAAATAGCCTCCCGAACCATTCTGGACTGCGTCCTGCCGCCAAGCGGGGACTTCCGCACCGAGCAGCTCATTGACGAGCACGAGCCGAGAAACAGCGTCGAACGTGTGGAGCATTTGGTGGCCGCGGCACGCGCCTTCCAAAAGCCGGAGGAGGAGTGCCAGAATGGTATTGGACGCAAAAAAAGACCCCAAGTGGACTCTCGCCCCGTTCCAGATCCAGTAGACTTGGCTATAATCATGCATTTCCGCGCGTCTTTGCAAAATGAGAGCGCCGTTGGCGAGTTCCAAGCATTGCGCCGAGCAACCATGGACGCACTCCGCCAGGCACCTCCCCAACACTACCAGGTCTGCCCAGTTTGAGCATCAAATTTATTCCAATTTTCCAGCGCCGAATCCGCCTTTCGTTGATAACCAACACGCAGCAGATTCTCTCTTTGCAAACCGCGATTGACCTGGACGACGCATTGTTTGCCATCGACAGAATTGGACTGGAGTCCGGAAACAACCCTTCACTGCTGGAGGAGATGGACCGCTCTTTGGCCGACGCCAAAAGGCACCACCGGGCAAAGGTTACCATTCATATGAAGGTCGAACAAAATATTTATGCAAAATATTTTTCATCAAGGCTCGCCTTTTGATTCTGGTGCTCACCAATGAAGAGCAGCAATTCGGCAAAACGCACGAGAAGAGGGCGGAACACCTCCAGGAGGAGCTTTCGCGTCTCTCCGCCTCAGTGTTCATTTTGAGTTTTGCGCAGCGGGATGCGAACGTGCGGCAAACCCCAATCGCCCAATTCAGCGGGAAGAATGCGACAGAATTTACCCTGAGCGTGTTCAGTGCGCGTGGGAAGATGTCTCGTTTCGTGGACGAGTTCAGGAGGAGGGCATTTGGGTGCAAGGGGGAACAATCGGACAGAGAGGGGAAGGGCCCCTCTGATGAGAGAGCGGAAGGTAAAGGGATGAGAGAACAAATGGTTTTTTCCTTGGGAATGTTTCCAGATGATGGGTCGCAGTTGGACGAAGTGATCGCCTCCGATTCGGCCATTTCGGACATGCCCCAGCTGAAGGCCAGAAACGGGAGCAGTCAGGGCATTGTGAAACTGGCGGAGGAGGAACAGAATGCGAAACGCGCAGTGGTGGAGCAGAGGACGGCGGACAACAACCTGCTGGAGGTGTGCACCATTACCAGTTGTAGTATTTCCAATTGTTACTTCAGCCGCAGAAAAACACCAACGAGAGGGAGGAATTGCTGCGGGAGGTGACTCTGTCGCCCACAATGCACCCAACGGTCCAGTTCAACCTGGAGGAGGACCACCCGCGGGTCTTTCTGCTCGGCGAACAGTGCAGAGTGGACCTGATGCTGATCATCGACACGTCCCAGAGTGTGGCCGAAGAGTTCCACAAACAGTTGCAGTTTGCACTGGATTTGGTAAAAACGCAGCCATATGTTGGGTTCAAAGGGTTATTTCAGGTCAAACGCCTTCCCGATGAGGACTTTGCGCAACGAGTTCGAGGTGAATTCCCCCAATTGTGTAGTTTGAAGAAGTCAAATTCTGACTTTAGTCGGCGCCGTCTCTTTCCACCGGTCGGCGCACGTTCAATTTCCGATGGGCGACCTGAGGGAAAAGTCCGCCGTTCTGGAGGCATTGACCGGCATCAGGCATTCGCCAATGCGTACAATATGTACTAAATGGATCAAAATGCGTTCTCCAGACACACCGGCGGAAGTACTTCCGTGGTCCGCGGAGTGGAACTGGCCATGGACGAGGTGGCCAAACACCGCAGGAACGGCACTCGCCTGATGGTGGTGCTGATCTCGGACGGGAACTCCCAGGACGCCTGGGAGGACGTGCTCCGCTCGGCGGACCGTCTTAGGGCCGCCCAGGCAGACGTGTACGCGGTGACCGTAAGCCACGACTACTTCTTCCGGTGGAGGCACTTTCACTCAGAAATGTAATTGTGCAACCTCCGCAGGGAACTGGAGCTGTACGCGGGCAACAAGTGGTTCGTGTACATTGACGCGCGCATCCGCCAATTTCTGGACGAGGCGGAGACCTCTCTGGTGGAGTGCAAGTCGCCGGCCACATTCGCCCGCAACGGCTCGAACAGCTCGCTCCAGCCGAGCACAACAGTGCCCGCTCGGACCACACTGTCCCCCGCGTCCACTACACCGCCGCCGCCGGCACCAATCTCTCCCAACGGCGTGTGCGCGGACGATCTTGTAGACCTGATGTTCATTCTGGACACATCCACCAGTGTCGAGGTCGGCCTTGTGCTCAGACAAATCACCCAAGAGAGCGATTATTAAGAGAGACTTCTATGCCGAGAAGAACTTTGCTCTAGACCTTGTTCGCGTTCTCCCGGAAGCCGATTTTGCTGTAAACTTTCAGAATTTGGCCGTTCATTCGCGACATTTCAGCGTCGTCTGTCCATCTCGATAGTCAAATTCCACTCCCGGGCAAGTGTGCAGCTTCCCTTTTTGCTTGGGCGGCGGAGGGACGACATCGTCTACGAGATTGAGCGAATCGAGCACACGGGCGGACAGACAAGGTATCGAGCGATGTAAATGCGACAACAGGAATCGGATTCGATTTCACAGTCTCGTCAAAGGAGCGGAGAGTGCTCTCGCTGAAATTGGGCGTGCCCATCGACCGAATGCCCGGTAGTTTGTGCAAACATCCGGATCTCATGTTCACGCATTTCAGATTGATAGTTGTGCTGATCACCGATGGGAACAGGCAAATTAATCTTGTTTTTGGTTTTTGTTATAAACCAAAAGCCAATTGCAGCCAAGACGAATGGTCCCTTGTGCAGGCGACAGCGAAGAAATTGCGCGAGGCGGCCGACGGGGACAGGGTAGTCAAATATCTAAAAGTCTAAAACTGATTTTGAAATAATAATTTTGGGTTTACGCGATCACTCTGTCGGAGAAATATTACCTGGACGAACTGCGCGAGTACACGGGGCTGGACAGGAACGTCTACACGGACGCGAGAGTGGGCCAGTTTGTGCAGGAAGTGGGCCGATGGGTGGCCCACTGTCCGCAGCAGACGGATGCCGCGGGGCCCCTGACCCCTGTCCCCACCGTCGAGGCATCGGCCACACCGAGCACTGGGCACTTTTTGGACCTGAAATATCAACAACTATTTACAAATCAAATTCAGATTATTCAATTTGAATTCCACCGAGCCATCCAAGAACGGGGAAATTGCGCAGAATTTGCGCAAAAACGACGAGAACAACGAATTTGCCAAAGATGAGGTGCCCTTAGAGCGACAATTTCCACAACATTTAAATACATATATCTCCAGGAATCCATTCAATTCTCGAACGACAACAACAGTGGACTTGGTGAAGGAGAGACGGACGAACAGTTGAGCAAGTGTCGATTCACCAAAATGGACCTGGTAAATCGATTCCGTTGGAACCACTCCATTCCCGGACCCTCCAGATAATCATCCTGGATGCCTCAACATCGCGAGAATCGGTGTTCGAGCACCAACGAGAATTGGCCCTGTCGCTGATTGAGCGGCTGCCGATAAGCCGGGACGACACTCACGTGGCGACCGGCATCAACAGCTTCACGAATGTGCCCGTTCTGCGGCAGACCCTGGGGCTGGGCCGAGACAGAAAGGTGACTGATTAACTGCTTGGAATGGACACTCGAATGAGTCGCTTGACCTGCCCAGATGGTGCGGAAGGCGATCGAGGACATCAAGTACAGGGGCGGGAGCACCCTGACCTCCAAGGCGGTGGAGCTGGCGCTGCAGGATCTGCAGCGGGGCCGGCGGCCGGACGCCCTCCAGGTGGTGGTGCTGATGAACGACGGGATGAGCCAGGACAACTGGGAACGAGTGCTGGAGACCAGCAAGAGGCTGGCCGACTCCAAGGCAGAGCGGTTTGGGGTAGCCTTGGGCGAAGAGGTGGACCTGCGCGAGTTGCGAAATGTGCGTGTTTGGCAGTGGGAACGGGAATCAATTTGTTGGCCCATTCAATGCATTTGACAATTTGCTGTTTTAGTACATCGGAAACGACGACCGCATCTACAGAGATGGCTCCACAGAACGCTTTCTGAATGACGTGGCCGCATTGCTGGATGGAGGACCCAAAAATTGTTCGGACAAAAGATTCCGCGAACAGAAAACATTGGACGAAGAGCAGAGTGAATTTGAGTTCCAGGTGCGGCAGGGGTCCAATATATTCGTATGATTTATTCGCCACAGTTGGATTCCGCCTGCGAAAAGCCGAAAATGGACCTGCTGATAGTGCTCGACAACACGGACCCGACGCCCAAAGGCAACGACCCCAAACTGAACGCAAACCGCTACTTGCTGCTGGACGTGCTTGGTCGGGCAGACACAAACCTGTTTTGGACTGTTTTGGAATTTCAAGGCTCTCTGCCTCTGGAACTCCGCGTCCAGGTGTCCGTGGTCTCTGTGGCAGGACCTCGTCTGGAGTACCGGTTCTCGGACCCCCAGGACCGGGAATCGCTCTTCAAGCACATTGAGGTAAGAAACGACGGGCTGAGTGATAAGTGATGATTGCTCTGCAGGGCATCAGACCAGTCCGAGGAGAGCCCAGCTATGCGGAGGCGGTGGAGAAGGCATTGGCATTGGGGGATAGGAATATTTGCAAATGGGTTTGTTCAGGCGCTGGATTACTATGCGGGGTCGAAACGGGAGGACTCGAGGGGACTGCTGCTGCTGGTGGGCGACGGAAACGGAACCGTGGACTCGCCAGAGCAGCGCAGGAGGATCTCGAATCTGCTCCGAAATGTACGTCAAATTGGCGGTATTTTTCAAACAAAACTTCTAGGTCCGGGGGCTGAGCTGCCACGCCGTGGACAGCGGAAATGAAGTGGACGTCAAAACGGTGAAGACCGGAAATATGTAATAGAACCCCTAACTTTATTGCAGTTGGCCGCTTATACTGGATCTCCAAAACGAATTTACCCGTACGACCGGAATGCAGAGTTTGCCAAAATTCTGCTGGACCAAGCAACCGCGTCGGAGGAATGTCGAGCGGAGAACGGCCAAAAAATAAATCGGTGCAATTTCAAATCAAACCTGTTCCGTGCAAAAACAATTGCACAGAGATGAGAAATTGGGTGCTGCCGCGGGGGTGCGCATTTCCACCTCTGTGGACACGCACGTGGGGCGGCAGACGCAATTGCGCGACATCGCAGTGAGCCAGCTGGGCAACGAGGAAAAGACATTCGACGGCAGCGACGGGAAGCTGCTCGTCAGAAAGGGCCAGAAACAGCAACGGTTAGGGGGGGGGAACCAATGGATTGGGGGGAATGCGACATCCCAAGTGCAGGTTGGATCCAATCGCCGATTCCGCAAATTCCACGGCCAACGCACAGTCCGGCACCGAAACTGTGGATTTCCCCTTTTTGCGTCCCAAGCTGAGACGGATCAACCGAAACCGGACAATCAGCACCACCGCCACCACAACCATCACAGCGACTTCAACTTCAGTCACCCAGTCCCCAACAACGCCGACTAGGAAGGTGCACGAAAACAAAATTCAGAAGGCAAAGGCGACGACCTCCATTCCGTCCGGCAATACCAGTACGACTATTAGAATTCAGGCGACAACTGCAACAACGACGACAACGAAAAGTGCGCGGACAGCAAGGACACCGAAGAGGCCCAACGGGACTACCCTCCGACGAGCACCGTCCACCACTCTGTCCACGACCGAGTCGACAGGTCGGTTATTTATTTTATCCAATATAATGCCAAACCTGGCCCCCAGTTGTGGCCCGTACCTCTCCGTTACCGTCCCCACTGATCGCCGAATTGCTGGCGAAGAGCTCAAACAGCTCACCGGAGCCGTTCCGACCGGGCTGTGTGGTTGACTTGCTCCTGCTGATCGACGCCTCTGGAAGTGTCGAGCCGGCCTTCCAACGCGAGAAGGAACTTGCCGCGGAGATCTTGACGGTAAAAACAGCCGATTTGGATTCGGCCATTTGAGCCTTGATGATTTCAGCGCATTCGTGTCGGCCCCAACAACGCCCGGGTGGCAATCGTGAAATTTGCGGCTCCGGGCAAAGTCCGCACGGTCCACCCGTTCAGCGGCAGACAGGACCGGGCGACTCTGCTCAGGGCCATCGACGGGATTCTGTTCAGCGACGGCACAACAGCACTCGACCAGGCACTCCAGCAGGCAACCAACCACTCCGCAGCTGGAATGTCCTAAAACCCAAAATGTTCAGGCAATTGGCGAATTCTCACCGCTGAAAGGGGCCCGTCCTGGACAGGCGGAGGCCTTGGCCATAGTCAGTTTTGTGTCCAATCCCCTTTGAACAGTGCCCTTTTTCTCTGAAGGTGTTCACTGACGGGTTCAGTCAGCACGACTTCAGCGAAGAGGCCCACCTCCTGCGACGTCTCGTCCCGAACGTCTACGCTCTGGCGGTCAACGGCCAGATGCCCATTGCGCTCTCGGAGCTGGCCAAAATCAGTGGGGACGCCAAACGCGTGTTCATGGAGGAAAATGTGGCCGACTTGTACAAATTGCTGAGAGAGCGGTTCAGAAGCTGCTGATCCGAATCTAAACGAATACAGTTCCATATTTAAGCGGTCCCCAAATCAATTATTGTTTTGCTCCACATTTTTACCAAATTTACCGAAATAAAACAAAAACCTATCGATAATGTTCATTGTCGTTACGGAGATATGAGAAAAAAGGCTGAAATGACGCCAAGCAAAAGAGCAGTTCTTATTTCCAAGGGATCCTTTTCGTTTGAGAATTATCAGATTTTGATAGTAAAGCAAATTGAGGTAGTCAATTTTGCGCATCTTGGCATCAATCTCGAGAGAAATTACCAACACACAACTGCCAATGCCAGTTCGGCTCAAATGTGTGGGAAGAGCAGTGAGTCGGAGGATAATTTTGGCAAACACTCAGTTGATGTGTGAGGCCACTTACATAGTAATTGGCTTCTCTGCGCTCCCCTACTCTCCATTTTGCCAAATTCGGCGCAACTCGAGCAGAGTTATCTTTGCCCAATAGGCCCATTTGCTCTGCTAAAATGTGCTCTCGAGATCAATAGTGCAAATGGGCCAAACGTGGAAGTGAACAAGCGATCCAAATGGGAAATCGCATAAAAGCGGGAGGTGGCACAGTGGATGGGTGCATTCATTCGGAGCAACGCATTCCCTCGAATTCTTCCATCGGTTGACCTCCCTCACAATGAGCATGGAATCCGCCCTTTCGTTGGCCGCTCTGCTCTGCATCTCACTGTGCGTCAATTTGGGCGCTGCTGGCCTCTTCAGCTCCAGACCGGAGCCCAAAATTTCCAGCATCGCTTACGGTGAGTGTCCAAAATCGGCAGCAACTGATGCTATTAAATATTTGCTCAAGATTACAAGCACTGGCCGACTGAGAAGACGCTGCCCAACGGATCGATGAAGACCACCTCCGAGGGCTACATGCTCGTCGATATCAACATCTTCAACGGAGTGGTGAAGAGGGCCAACACTGCTCTCACGGACTTGGTGCGGAATTTGAAACTTTTGAAGTGTGAGGTCAACCAACCCCTACTTTAAGGATGAACTAGACCAGGTGGCCGCGTTCAGGGCGAACCCGGAAAAGTGGTCGAAATTGGAGAAGGCGGCTGCTACGCTTCGCCAGCGGTACAGAGCCGAGATGGCCAAGAAGGACCACGGGTGGCAAATCCGCGGCTACTACGCGGACTGGGCCCGCATGGCGGCGGCCGAGGTCGACTGGATGGAGTGGGCGTCCCAGGAGTCTCAGCGTCCCGCAGTGCGCGCCACCATTGTGGGCGACCTCCGCGAGATTCTGAACGAACTCAAAGAGCAACTGGCGAAATCCGCAAGAAATGAATATTTGGAGGAAAAGAACAAGAAGTACGTGGCCGAAAAGGGGGCCATCTCTGTTGAGCAACTGGAGGCACAGCTGGCAAAGTTGAGCGCCGAGGATGGAGACCAGCAGGAGGCGCCGAAAGCGGTCAGACCCCTGGTCAGGAAGGAGACCAGCAACGATGGGCACGACTACCTGAACATCCCCTACTTCGTGAACTACTACTCCACCCTGGAGCTGGCCGCCAGAATCCCAGAGGCACTCGCCCTGATCGATGACCGCGAAACGCTCAAGCTGTACAAGACCGACTACTTGAACTCGGCAGAGTGCGAGGCCGCAATGAGCCTGACCGCCGAACAGGTGCTGGCACAGTGAGAGCGAAGGCTGGGAGCGACGAAACGAGGGAATCAACGAAATGAGCAATTGGATGGTTTTGACTTTTGATGGTGGGAAGGAATGTTCGATTTAAAAATGCTTGATTTCCGTTGCTAAAAAGTGAGAAAAATGCCTCCTAAATGTTCTAAAATAATTTTTAAAGTGCAACAGTGGGAGCACAACAATTCCCGAAAACTCAAAAATCCCTGGAAGTCAAATAATGGGTTAAGCTCAAACAATGTCTTTGCCTGCAATCTAATTTACCATTCGTACAGATGTAACGATAACCAAAATAATCAATAATACTAATATAATATAACATTCATAAATATTGGATCCTTTTGTTCAAATTGGACCTTTTCTTATTTCTACTGGTGGCTCTGTGTGTCCTTCACTAGTTGACAATGGTGATAGAGGAGGCTTTGTAGTTGCAGGAAGTGCCTTTGCCGTTTTCGGTGGGCTTCGACGCTGTCGAGGCGATGGTCTTGGCGCTGTTCAGATCCCATTCCTGCATAGAAGGTGCAATTATAAACAATCACTCAAAGCTGTTGTTACCCGGCAGGCGTAGGAGAGAGTGGTGCTGGAAGTTTTGTAGCCGTAAAGCTGCACATTGCTCAAAGAGAGCGTGTCCTTCATCGACGGGTTCAGCGACACCAGCTGCAGTCCCTGGCCCGAGCCGAGTCCCTTTCCGCGGAATTTGGAGTTCTTGATCACGATGTTGCGCTGCACTGAGCCGCAGTTGGCCTTGTCGCCGCACGACACGATGGCCGAAGTGAACGAGTCGCCGCAGAAGCCGTCGATGGTGGTGGTGCCCTTGTTGCCGGCCGTAAAGATCTTGTCCGGCGCGTTCAGGGCCGCTCCGCCGGACACCAGCACAGTCTTGCTGGAGGTGGACGGGGCGAATCCGGCCGCGTGGTAGCACACCTTCTCGAAGCTGAACAGGGACATGAGCATTCAATGGGTGTGCCCTCAGCAGGAGGCACTCACTAGACGTTCTTCAGAGTGCAGCTGCCCTGGCACCAGATGCCCTTGCCCGGGTTGGCCAGAATCAGGTTCTGCACAGTGCCGCCGTCCGCCACACTCATGATGTGGTCGATGTTGGCCGCGCCGTTCACGCTGTAGTCCTTGGCGTAGGAGGCAGTGTAGCGCTTGTTCCCAAAGTCGGTCACTCCCTGGGACGGGATAACTGCAATTCTCCGTCATCCTGCTGTCCTCACTCACCGAGCTGAGAACCATCATCTTGGAGACGGACACTGAGCCCGTTGCGCTGGGGATAGAGCAGATGCTGTTGGCCGCGTTCGCGAGGGGAACGGCCGACAGGAGGACCAACGATAGGACGAAGAGCGAGTCCATTTTTGGAGAGGAATCGAGTGGTTGTTGTGTGTGAATTGATGACGTTGGAGTCCCCCCACCGACTTAAATAGACATCCATCCATCGCCCAAATGGATGTGAGACACATCTGAGCAAACAGACGGCACCACCGTTGGGCGTATGGAACACGACTTTTGACTTTCAGTTAAACCACGCATTGCTTCGGGCAGGTTTGGGAGTTTTGAGCCAAGGCACCATCCCATCCGCCGATTTGGGGCTGCTGTGCAAATCCATTTTGAAGTCAAATCAGATGGAACGAACTGACGAATGGACCCATCCGAGGAACCAATTTTTACCAAGGTTCCTATTTGCAAATAAGAAATGGGAGAAATGGTCTCCTCCGATCGTGTTCTATAGTAGAGACAAACCTTGAAGGACAGTTTAAATCTTAAGAAAATATTTTGCAATTGCACTAAAATTCCAATTTGGCTCCTTTAAAGGTTAAAACACTCAACACGGTTCCAACGTTTAGAACTTTAGAATCCATTGGACGATTGGAATTTCGATTAATTCGGTCCGCCAATTTGCGTCAATCGGGGTTGGCAATCGTGACCAATTCGGATTGAAAATTTTGATTTCGACAGAAACCCCAATGCACACTGTTTGTCGGCTAGTACATGTGCAGGCTGTGCAAACCAATTGGCTTTTGGGTTTTCGGAAATTGTTGTGTTCGCACTGTTGCACTTTCAAAATTATTTCGGAAATTAAATAGTGATCGAAATTGCCTTCAAATAATCACAGAACAATGCTCAGGATTCGGCTGGAGCGCGACTCTTTCCGATCGGTCCGGGCTCGCCTTCGCTCCTTCCAGTCCTCGACCGCCCCGGTCAGTCCCCCGACGGCGAGTGGATTCGCAATGACTTGTTCCAGGAGCAGCTCTTGGAAGCGCTGTTTGTAGAAGAGGGACTGCTGCTTCTGGTGGTAGGAGGACTCGATCAGAAAGGCCAGCAGGCCCAGGGCAGAGCCGACCGAGAACAGGAAGAACACGCCGAACATGGACACCAGATCTGGAAATTGAGGCCTTCCATTTAACGGGATATTCATTCACCCACCTAGCGGCTTCAGTTCGAAATTCCTGTCCCTTTCCGCGTTATAGGTCTCAAAAGCCGATCTGTAGTGGTTGGCGCCTGTCGCTTTTCGACTAAACCAATAATCAATTAGCAGACTCTCTCTCACTTGTGATACTGACCATTGCCACTGGAACAGTTCCTGGTCGTTGAACAGCTGCCAGTTGCCGTGTTTGACGTACTTGCGGTAGGTCCTGCGGATGAAGTCGCGGTTCATCACGATTGCCTTGTTGATCGCGGGCAGCATGCGGAAGTGCTTGGAGAACACCAGGTGGATGGGCATTTGCGGCAGACCTTCGCTCAACAGCGCAAAATTGGTGCATTCGCGCATTTGGATCTGCGATTGGGCGTCAATCATTGTTTCCAACATTCGCCCTCTGACCCACCGCGGCGATGTTGTTTTCGATGATGGGCAGAATGTATCCGCCCCGCTCCACCAAATCCACTGCCTCCCACACAGACTTCACAGAGTGCACATTTTTGCCGATTGCCGCTTTCAGTGAGCGCTCGTTTGTGGTGTTAGCGTGCAGAAATTCATCAAAATACCTCCAAAATGTGGACATCCGAATCAATGTGTTTTTTTGCACATTCAGAGATTGATACCAATCCTCCAGCAGACAGTGCCCTTTGAAACAGGTGACGAACTGGTACTGCTTCCTTGCGACCATTTTGATCATGTCCGCAATGCTGGTGAACGGGTTCTCCGGCGGAGGCTGCAGCAGCGAGGAGAGGAGCAGCGTCTGGTACATGTCCATCAGAATGCGGCACTGCAGGATGGCGAACACCAGCAACGAGAAGTTGCCTGAACAAGTCCTGGTCTCCCTCCTGATGAAGCATGTGCCCCGTCAAATGCCTGCTGCGGTCACAAAATCGAATCGGCCCGGCTGGTAGAGCTGGAAGCGCACCAACTTCCAGGCAATCTGAATTCGGAGCCGTTTTTTGTGACCCTAAATTTTGGACCTGCAGCACGCTGTAGTGTTTTCGGTTGGTCATTCGGGACTCGATTTTAGCCAGCCCTATGCAGTAGAGGGTCTGCAGGACTAGCATCAGACACATGGCCACCCAGGCTGAGGTCCCGTACGGCGAAAAGGTGTTCCACATGCGGCTGGAGTAGTCTGCGGTGCGACTCTGCACCTATTAGTGATTACAACATAAATATGGCACATATGTAAAACACATCTTATCGCCCATTTTCTAACCATGTAGTAGAGCTGGACGCTGGTCAGCGGGTAGCTGAACGAGAAGTGCTCTGCCCGCTGGTTGGTGTACTGGTAGAACTCGCAGGCAGTGTCCACAGTGCCGTTGTGGATCAGCCCCAGAATGCCGTCCCAGGTCCCGTTGGACTGAGGGCAAAACATTGTTCAATGGCTAGAGTGCATTTCCATATTTCATATTTCCACTCACGTAACTGCCCATCTTTACGTGGGCGTTTGGCGGGGTTCTCAGCTCGACGGGCTGAATCTGCAGATTCAGGTACTCGGCCAAGTAGGCAATGATCTGTGCGTTCAGAGGCCATTCTATTTCCGCTTTTGGTCCGTCCATACCTCTGCACACCAACCGGGGAATTGGCAGTCGATGGACGGGTGCAGTGTCGGAAATTTGTTGCAATTGTCGAACACCTCGGGAGGAATACGCGCGAACAGCACGCGCATCTTTTTGCTCCGATCCTCCGAGTAGTCAATCATCGTCCCAAAATATTAATGCGGATTTTCGAGGAATTGATTGCCTTTCCAGTTCCAGTTTTAGCGCCAGATTCTCTCAAAATTCAACGGAATTGCGACACACTGAAATTCGATAGGGTCCCTTGTCCCTGTGCTCAGACCTTGGCTTGTCGATGCAATTATTTGCTTTAGAATTATAAGTAGAACACTGCAATTGGAAAAAGCGAATTCAAAACCCACTTATTTGTGTTTTAATTTCAATATTTACAATTAAAGCGGTTTTTGGGAAATTAGGTGTTATAAGTAGGAACCGGATTTTTAGGATCTGAAAATCCCAAAATAGGATCCTAAATAGGACTTGAAAAAGGCTAAAATAGGACCTGAAAATGCCAAAATAGGATCGAATAGGATAAAATAGGATTTCATATCTCGAAAACTAACTGAAGAAGAGGGGTCTCTGATGTGTTTTTCGTGCATATCTCGACCAGGCCTATACGCAAAAAAAGGATAAATCCTAGAAATCCATTACAAAAAATTGGTAAAGGGGGAAAATACAAAATATTTGATGAAAAATATCATCGAGTAATCAATCAATCGGTGACCAGAGCAAAACACGGGAAGAACAGAGGTTTTTCTGTTCCCTATTTTACTAATTTTTAGCGTTTTTCTTAATTCAGCAAAAACAAAATCAAAATATACATAGTATTTGTTATTCAAAATGAACAAAAGTGGGCAAATGTGATGGTTCATATTGTAGTATTTCCTCATATTAAAGAACGTCCGCCCAACTGACGAAGAAATCATTCATCCACAAATTTGGGATTCGGCATAATCCAGATCTAGATGCATTTCCCCCTTATTACCGCTCTCTTGTCAGTTTTCGCCTTCGACCAATTCGCTTTGGCATTTTGTTGCCATTCGCCTAATCCAGATTGCGTTGGGGAGGTGAAGCAAAAAGCTTAGTTTCAATTTAACGCCGCATCTTTTGTAGCAGAGGAACATTCTGCTCATCGCTTCCAGTTTCCACTTCAACCAGAGTCACACTTCGTTTTCGCTGAACTTGGCCCGAGTGCTGGCGGAGGACGGCCACCAAGTGGTACACAGATCCCTTTGGGATGATTAGCCCCATCCATCCCCCCATTGAAGCACCTGTTTGTGCCCATCCTGGACGACAGCGGCCGCTTGGACGGTGCCCAACCGGAGAGGACCAACCTGCGAGTCAGCCACTTCATGGCCAGCAACCAGCTACGCGGAGAGGGGGCCAAGCTGAAGGCGCTGGGCCCGCCAAAGGAGTTCCGGGAAATGCCCAGAGTGGTGGCCAAAATGCTTTTGGGCAAGTTCTGCGTCTTCTGGCCCATCAAATGACTTAGCCTTATTCAGAACTGGCCTCCGATGAGCGGATGATGGCCGACCTGAGGGCGCAGCACTTTCAAATCGGGGTGGCCGAGGCGTTCATGTCTAACGAGTGGGCCCTGGCCGTGTTCGCCATGTTGGGCATTCCTCGCACTGTGCTCACGACGGCAATGCCCCCCACGCCCAACATGCACTACTTTTTCGGCATTTTGCCTTACATCCGCCGCGCAAACATTCCCTACATTTACGACTCCAAATTTGGAGACCATCTGGAGCAGAACAGAGCGGCCAGAAGGGACGAAATTTGGCAGGATAATGTGCACTTTGTACAGAAATATGTGCAGCAGAGCGTCGAAAATGTAAGCGAAAAAAGCGGACTCAATACGGACGACAGTTGCAAAATGAATCTTTTTTCTCACTTTCCATGATCTACCGGCTCAAATTCAATTTACGCTGCAGGATGTGGCTTTTGCGGATGTGGCCTACCGAGTGCATGGCATTCGGAGCCTACCCCTGCTGGCGGAGCTGTATCGGCGGGTCCAAGTCTACCTGGCGAACACTCAGCCGGACATTGACTTCGCCGCCGCAGCGGAGGCGGTCCAGTCTGTGCCCCAGAACAGACTCCGCTTTGTGGGCGGCGCAATGGCAATGCAAGTTAGGGAACGGCAAATGCACAACGAACTGCAATTGGATCCGGTGAATAACCCAGTTATAGGATTTTTTAAAATTGGATTTCGGTTTTTATCAGCAAATTGTCCGACTGCTCGCTGAAAAGAGCGGCCTGGTGCTGTTCAGTTTGGGCACCGTGAAGCAAACCACCGACGCCATGTCGAATGCCCAGTTTGAGGCGGTCAAAGGGGCGATGGGCGCCTTTCTGGAGCATTTGTTCGTGTGGAAGTTCACGAGGGGCGACCAGCGATTTGAGGGCGCACATGTGTCCAATGTTTACTTCACCCACTGGATGGATCAGCCGGCCATTCTGGGTAAACGAAGCGCAAGAAAGATAAACCCCAGTTGTTGCCTGTCGATTTTTTCATGTCGATACTTCAGAAATTCGATGCTGAATCCCAACACTTTCAGCCCACCAGATGACGCGAGCCTTCATTTCGCACTGTGGGCTGAACAGTGTGCTGGAGGCGACCTGGATGGGCGTTCCGCTCATCTGCATCCCGCTGTTCGCCGACCAGTTCTACAACGCGGAGGCACTGGCCAGCAGGCGGATGGCCGTTGTGCTCGACTTCGACAGCGCAACACTGGGGCACGAACTGACCCGGGCATTGGGGCAAATACTCTCGGACGAGGCACAAATTGACGGATTGAACAAGTTTCCGAGGATCTGCCTTTGTTCTCTTTTAATACCTATTTGCAATTCTATTAGCATTTCCCTGGCCGAAGTGCGCAAATTGGCGCAAACACTGCAAAGAAAGAATCCTCGCGCCGACATCTTGGGCGCTGTGATCGGACATTAAGCAAACTGGCAAAGAAAAATGAACGAACGCGAACGCACAACCGTCTTCCAACCATTTACCACTTTTGCGACATTTTTTTGGAGAATTTTGGCTTTTAACATGTATTTTATGGATTTTTATTTTTGTGAAGAATTTCTGCTGACGCAACGAAAGAGTAAACTAGCGCCATTCCAGAGGGCATTGGGTCACACGGACCACTAAATTCGGCGCATTTGGCGTCTCCCCAATCGCTTCCTCCGCCATTTTATGGGCACCAAGGCAAACCAACCCTATTCTTCTCCTTCATTCCATTTCAATTCTCAACGCGCGCATTGAGGTAGCGCCGATTTTTGTATTGGTCATTAGTAGGGTAGTTCACTCCCGGTTAAACGGAACCGGAACCGGAACCGAAAACCGGGGTTTTTGATGAATTAACCGAAACCGAAAACCGGGTACTAAAAACCGGCGATAACCGAAAACCGGGGACCCAAAACTGGCGGTTTTTCGGTTAATGCACCCCTAAGAAATGGACTTTTTTTAAAAATTATGAATGAATATTTTTCGATTTTTTGTTCATTTTTGGCAAAAAACACTATGCCAATTGCATAGTTCTGCACATCATTGTACATAGAGAAAGAGAGGGTAGTTAGTTTGAGTTTGAGGGTCCATAAGCCATAACTCAGCCAGGTTTAAGACTAAAAGTGTGAATGGATGTCATTGCAAAGCTCAAAGTTTGCCCTAACCAATGACCTGTTCAGCTCTAGGGTTGGCCTATAATTTGCCAAGTTAGATTTGAAAATATCGACCAATTTTCACTATAACTTTTTCAAAACTAGTCACAAAATACCTGTAAAATTTGCCTGCGGCGCAATAGTATTTTTGTAAGCGTGAACTTTGACCATCGAAAGGAATTGTATGAAATGTTGAGCGGGATAAGCCGCTCCTAACGATTGGAACCCTGATATAACGGCGGCAAAAAGCTCTATTAACAGCTCTATATTGCATAAATTGGACCGGACATTTAAAATTGATGAAAATGTTGTACTTTTTTAAAATTTTTCTTATTTATTATACAATTTGGCAAAAAACCGAATTAACCGAAAAACCGGAACCGAAAACCGGGTCAATCGGAGAAACCGGAACCGAAAACCGAGTGGAGCAAAACCGGCAAAACCGAAAACCGGGGTACCCGGTTATTAACCGGGAGTGAACTACCCTAGTCATTAGGTCATCAGTCATCACGCAATAATTTGTTTTTCCACTAGATTTGGCGTTTTGATCGGCTAAATGTCCATTTGCCAACCTTGCGAGTTTGCTCTGCAAACGATTGGCGTCTTGGGCGTCGTACTTTACCACATCTGGCCCAGCGAATTCGGCAACGGCCTTCTTGGGGTTGACGTGTAAGCAGTATACCTAATAATGTTTAGAGTTTAAAGCGTCTTCACAATTTTAAATTACTTTTTTTGCTTTCGACTTTTTGCAAATATGTTTTTGCTGCAAAAACTGCCCCAATTTTCCTTCAGGCTGTTAATCGTTTTTGGCTTTTCTCTCACTCGCCAACTCCTCTCTCCACCAATCAATGCGGCAAATTCGCCATTTTTTGCGCATCCACTTCGCCAACTCTTCGCTTCCCAGTTTCGGCGCATTGTGCCCCTTTATTTGTTCACAATTTGTGCCACACTGGTCGCCTCTTTTGCGCTCATTTACGAACGAGGGGAGCTGCAGCGGGTGCTCCAGGACGCGCAGTGGGCACTCGCCTTCTGCACAAATGTGCAACTGGACTCGGTGGACTGGACCAAGGAGCTGATCGGGGTAGGACCCCTTGACCCCAAGGGCACCACAAAGGGCCCCATTGTCATTGTGGATCCCACGACACAAATGCACCACCACTCATTATTTGCTCATTTGCAGTTGCCCCAGACGCAGCCCTTCTTCCACCTCTGGGCGACTGCCGTCCAAGTGCAGTTCCTGCTCCTGTTCTTGCCTCCGCTGGCCCTCTGCGCAAAGCACTCCAACGTTCCCCATAGAGGGGGGCTCCCCTCCGTCCCAATGTGCTGCTGCTGCTGTCTTGTCCTCGCCACCTCGGCCTCTCTGCTCTGTTGGCTGTTCTGGCCCGCCAGACCGATCGCCATGGGCTGGCTGTGCTCTCGCCTCTGGCAACCCCTGCTCGGAGCCTCAGCCGCTTTGGTGGGCATTTATGTGAAAGTCCGTTCGAAATGCCAGATTGGGTCGGCACCTCGGCTCGATGGGGCACTGGCACTGCCCCCCAAATGGGCGGCCCATCTCGCCCATTTGGCGGTGTCCCTGCTCGGCGCCTGCGTTTCCGCCGTGCTCCTGGTTCCGGCCAGCCACTGGCCAACCCAGCACTTCCACCCCTCAAAGACCGCGTTGGCACTGTGTCTCAGTGCCAAGGGCGCCACAATGCTCGCCATCTGCTGCTCCCTCTTAGTGCCGATTTTTCAAATGTTTGACTTGGCCAAATTAATCAATTTTCAGAAAGCAATGTCATCTTCCGCTCTCGCTCAGTGGATTTGCCGCCATTTGGCGGAACTTCCCTACATCTTGTTCTTGGTCCATCAGCCCATTGCCGTGCTCCTCAAACGCCAGCTGGGGGTCTCACTGTTCGGCGTCAACGGCAATGGGCCTTCTCATTTGCTTTCTGATCCACTGATTTGTTCCAGATGGCCTTTTGGCTCTCGGCCTCATTGTTTTCGGCGCAATACTGGTCCATTTGAGTGCCAACCAGCTGTTCCATTTCGTCGCGCACAAGCGGCCCTCAACATTCGCGCTGCTCATTCTGCTTGGATACGCCGTCGGCATTTTGGCCGGAATGGCGCCGGAACAAGTGTTCGTGCGCCAGAGCGGAAAGCATGTAATGCTTAAATCTGCAATAAATACAACCGAAATAATTTGTCGTTTTTTGCAGAAAACAGCGGAATTTGTGCCGATTTTCGATGTCGCACTCGGGAAAATTCGCTCAGTTCCCGCGGAAGTGGAAAACGTGGGCACTCTGCTTGCCCAGCTCCAAAGGGGCGCCGAACACCGACTCCAGTTGGCCGAACGGCTGAACCAGGGCTCCAAATGGAGGATAAACGAAATGCTCAAGGCAGGGCCATCCGGGCATTTTCGGGGGATTCATCGTGTTGTCCGTCCCTTTTTACAGAACTCGTTCACTTTCGACTTGCAGACGCCCGGCAATACGACGGACGACTTCACGCGGATGAGTGGGCTGCAGACTTACAACGCGGACGTGGACAGGATCTACGAGCGAAAACTGGCGGTGACAAACACACATTTGGGGGAGAACCTGAGCCTTCAGGGAAACGGATCAAAGCGCATTCTGCTGGTGGGGAACAGCCATGCCCAGGTGATCTGGAAGGAGGCAGAGCAAGTGCTGCGGCCAGCCTACCGCATTTTGCACGTGTTCGTCATTCCAGGTGTCCTGCTAAATTGGGCAATCTTTTATCCGTTATTATTCCTTTTTAACAGCCTGCATGCCTATATTCGGGAACGATACGCGCTCCTTCTACGGCATTTCCTGCGCCAGAATGGCGCAATCCCTGGTGCACATTTTGGCGGAAACCCGACCGGACGTTCTTCTGCTCGTCTTCAAGTATCAGTCCCAGTTCCATTCGAAACCATTTTCTCGATGCTCCGATGGTACGACGATTTGCAACTGCTGCCGCTGGAGAGTCCGCACCAGGACCCCACCCTTGTCCAAATGCGCGCCTTCTTGGCCGCGGCACAACAGTCTGTGCGCGACCGCATCTATTTCCCGGAGCCCTCTCTGCGCTTTGGAGTGGAAATCGCCTACCAGCTGGCCAAACAGATCTGGCAGGGCGCCGGACCATTGCACGGACTCAACAAAAATCGAACTGTGCGTTTAAAATGTCGAATTTTGGCGCAAAATATTTGTCTAATTCTCCAGACACACATCGCCGAGAACCGCTGGAACTTTGTGCGATTGGAGCACCTCCGCAGAGACTGCCCCAAGTGCACGTTTTTTGACTTTGCGGACCACTTTTGCGATGTGAACGGCGACATTTGCCACGCCTACGACCCGAACTCCCAGCTGGCCTATTTCAGCGACTCCAACCACCTGTCCCACATGGGCAGACTGAGTCTGGTGCCGTTTTTGCGGAAGACATTCGCAGAGACAAATAATGAGTGAATAAACATTTTTTCCACATTGCGATGAGTTCCTTGGCAAATGAGGAATCCAGTGGATCACCACATCACCATATCACTGAAACAAAATGCCACTAAAATTCCCTTTCTGCGCCATTTTCCAATAGCCTGATTCTCAGGCATCCCCACATCGGTTGAACAACACACGGAGCTCTCGATGCCAACCCGAGGGTATAAAATATGGGGAATGAAAACATTTGCTGTCATCCAACTCTCCATCAATGATGAGGTTCAGCACGAAGCAACTGCTGTTTGCGTCCCTTATTATTGTTATTTTGGTCAATTTGGGTGCCGCCGGCAGCGATGGAGGTAAACAATATATAGTTAATAACGGTTTTGTGTTCAAATAGCGCATCTAATAGAATTTAATTCAATTGGCAACTCTTTAATAAAGGGAAAATATTTCCAGCAAAATGTGTGCAGTTGCTTGTCGAAAAGACAAACAATTTGGGCCGTGATTTTGCAAATGCTTGCATTGGAAGTGCCACGGACAAGGTTGATGCTACGATTGTCGGGATGAGTAACTATGAGCTCAAGGAATTCAATTGTCTTTTACTGGCACTGTTTGAATTGACTTTAGCCTAGCAAAGTGGTACAAGGCTGTCTATGCCATTGACGTGGTCAACCTGTTCGTCGAGAGTGGCTTCAAACTGACAGGTTTGCCCAGATCGCATAAATGTTGTCAATTGATTTGCATTTTGCAGATGTGATGCCCATACCCCACCAGAATGGGCTGGGATTCAAGGAGGTCGTCTACACAGTGTGCAAACAGTGAGGAGTCGGGGAAGGTGGACTCGGGACAGGAGATGGGAAGGAAGAAGAAATTTTGTGGTTTGCATAAATTTGTTCTGTCGCAATTCACTATAGTTGAGGACCACTAAAAGGGCGAACGATTCTTGTTTCGATTTTAATTCAGTTTTAAATTTCTTTGAAATTTGTTCTTGGACAGTCAATACAACGTGATTAGCATATTGATTTGGGCGTTTCTCCTCTCCCTGTCGCTCAGACGAAACATTTTCATCGGATACCTACATCTGAATTCTTCCTTTGGCGCCAGCAATGGGATGCACTTTTGGAAGGCGTTGCGGTAGTCGGCACTGAAAGGGCCCAAATGTTTTTGCGAGACCAATATGTATTTGGTCGGACTTGTTCCTGTACAGCACTGGCGCATTGCATCCGGCGACCGCGATGGTGAAGTAGGAGAACACGGTGCGGATGACGTAGTTGTGGAACTTGGACAGGCGGAACAGCGACAGGAAGTAGAAGCTGGACCCGTTCAGCACAAGGCCGAAGGCGATCAGCAGGATGATGATGGACAGCGACTTGATCATTTGCGTGTTCAGAGAGGTGCTGACTGCAATCGGAGGGTCCAGCCCCGAATGTGGTGGAAACAGCACTTTGCCTCTTCCTGACCATTCCGCGGAACATGAGCAGCCAGATGGCCACGTAGCAGGAGAGCGTGAGCACATTCAGACACAGGTTGTTCCTGTGGGTACGGGCCCGGACCCAGTTTGCGCGGTAGTCGAAGTTGTAGCAGAGCACTTCCCTGCGGATGAGATAAAAATGGTTTGTCCAAATTCAGGTGACCTCCCACTTGTGCGGCGGATCCTCCAGCACTCCCTGGTAGGCCCAGCACACATTCAGTCCTGCGTAGAAAACGTCCGCCGAAATTGCGGCGATCAGAAGTCGGGAAGAGTTCGTCCTTTTCATTTGGGTAAACCTTTCAATTGAAGGATATTGACACATTTTTGATTTTTGCGCTCACTGAATGGGAAAGACCACACAGAGCAGACGCTCGGCTCCGACGAAAAGCATCGAAAGGAGAAAGATGTTCAGCCCGAACAGGGACAGGGCGGTGAAGCGGAAGCACGTGGACGAGGGCAAATAGTTGACGCCGGAGAGGGCGATGAAGATGGGCAGGATGTAGGCCAGCTGCCAGAGCGCGCAGCCCAGAGACTCCAGCGCGATCAGGATGTTGCAGCAGCGGTGCAGACTCCTCAAAAAGGAAGAAGAAAACATTAAAGGACCTCTTCCCCAAACAAATCTATTCAGGCAAGCGAAAACAGGTTTATAAAATCTCGGAAATACCGCGTTTTGAATGTCACATAGATGAGCGAAGCGTTGAAGGTGCACCCGATCAGAGCCAGCCCAAACGGAGTCGCGTAGAACAACAGCAGAACCGGCGAAAAGCCGACGCCGTGGAAACGCACGTAGAACTGTGGGGAAGGGACACTGACTGGCTCAGAGAGTGGGCTCAATGATGATTTTACGGGGTGCGCCAGTGAGGTGTCGTTGGCCTTTATGCAATCGTAGGTGATGCAGTGGGACATCTCTGCAGCTGATGAGGGACCAGGAGTGGTGGGATGGGACAAAGGAGTCACGGACGGAATAACGTCCAAAAACAAAATGTTTGGAGACTATAGTAAGGCAAAATCGTTCAATGCCACTTTGGGGCACTTTTATAGTCAGAATTGTATTCTCATAATTAGTATCCGCCCTAAATATGTACAAACCGACGGCGACCGCCCCAATTGAGGGGCGAAAATCAGAGTTTGTTCCGAAACACTCTTCGCAAACAAAGAACAAACTAACAAACTAATTATCGCCATTTCTAATGCCACAATAAATCGAATTGAAAATGGAATTAAGGGTTCTTGACGAATAACCCATTGTTTGGTCTCAAAAGTTCACGATTTGTGAGAGGAATGGGATTCAGATTCAGGCACACTTTGGTCAAGTGGCGAGGCCGAACACGCAAAGAGTCATTCTCCCGCTGAACACAGGCAAGGGCCCCAAAAGGAAATTATTTCGAGATTTGGCATTGTGAATGAATCCATCCAAATCCAAATGCATTTGACGTCGGGGGAAACGATATTGATGTCGGGTTTTTGATTTTTCACCCTTTGGTCCAATTCTGTTGCAAGAGATCCGAAATACTTTATAAAGAGTGGATTTTAATAAAAAGAGCACGCCAAATGCACATGTTTTCCAATCGGCCAAATGCCCTTCTTGGGACACGGACGTTTTGTATTTTGGCGCCGCCTAACGAGTTTCTCCCTATTTGGGCATTTGTAGAGCGGCGGAAGTTGGCATTGGGTTCCGATTCAGAGTTTCAGAGTGGGCGGCGGCTGAAGCATTGGCCGCACTCTGGTAATTGGGTCTTCTTTTATTTTTGGTCTGCACAGAAAGTCCCACGGAAGAAACGGAAAATCTCAAAGCCGTCTTTGAAAGTCTTTCTACAAGAAGCGGCGGAGCAGAATCCTTCAGACGAGAAATAGTTCGACAATCGGCAGCAGATGGGGAATCGGCCCCCAAATCTTGCACTTCGCCGAATAAAGGGAATACACTTTGTACGTTTGTATTAGGAAAACACTTTTTGAGGCTTAATCAGAATACTTTGCTTCGCGCCCCTCTCTTCCCTTTCATTTCCAGCAATAATAACAATAAGTATATGTTGTACTACATACTCATACTCCTATTTCTCTGTTAGATAGAGAGAAAAGAATGGGAGAGTGTAGAGATAAGTTTGTTATGGTTAGAGAAAAAGAGTAAAAGAAAGAGAAAAGACAACGTTGGCAGACATTCTTATTTAGCTAGCTAAAATCCAATTTAGCGGCCAAATCTTATTTAGCGGCGAGATAAATATAACTTATCATTTATCTTAATTCCCCAAAGTCAATCTTTTGTGGCAATTTTGCCGCTTTTCTTATCTTCAAATTGAGGTCATTTTTGGTATCGGAATGGGTGAGATTGAATTCGCAATTTTGACCCGTGGCAAATTTGATAACTGATAATTGATAAGATCAAATTAATATTTGAGGAATAATAAATAATTGATAAAGGCTGCTTATCTCTCTTATGCCTTGCGCCTCAATCTCCGTTATAAAAGGGCACTTCTTTTTCATTTTCACATTCACAAATACATTCGACTGTCGCTGTTTATTGGTAGCGATGAATTCGTCCGCTGCCCCTCATGCACAGCAGCCCCTGCATCCGGACCCAGGCAGCCTGTTCGGCTCGGACTCCCTGTTGGGGCAATTCCAGCCGCTGCTGTGCAACCCGCTCCTGTTCGGCAGCATCGGGGTCACGCTGGTCGGCTTCCTCGGCTACTCTCTGCGCTACGTCTACACAACGGCACAAGAGGCCATTTGGCGCTACTTCACCCGCACCCTGCAGATCACCAACGACTGCATGTACAATAGTTTGAGCAACTTTTCCGAACGTCGTCACCCCCCTTTGCAGAGAATTCGAGTGGGTGCTGTCGCACATCAACAACTCCAGCAAATGGCAGACCAACAACTTGAGTCTGGACTCCAAGATCGGACAGGACAGCCGCGGGGCCAGCTTCATGGAGCGCACCTTCCTGCCGGGCCAAGGGACGCACTACTTCCTCTACAAGGGCCAGTGGGTGGAGATCACGCGCTTCAAGGAGAAGCACATGGTGAACGGCACTCGCATGAGGGTGGAGGAAACGGAGACCATCTTGCTGACTGCATATGGTGCAAACTTCCTGTTACTTTTGTTCTCTCAATTTGAAGGCGGCACGACGAACTTCTGGAAGAACTTTCTGGACGAGGCCTCCCAAACGTGGCTGCGGGAAATGGACAGCGGATTGGCCATCTACAGTCCCTACCTGGGAACAGGAATTGTGGACACGATGTGGTGGATGGACAAAAAGCCGAGGAAGAAGCGCTCTCTGGACAGCGTGGTTCTGGAGGAAGGACTGCTGCAGAGGTTGACGCACGACATTCGGGACTTTTTGGACTCGGAGAAATGGCATGTTTTTAATTTTGGAATTTCACGGGTAATTTTCACATTTGTCTCCGACTCCAGGTACGCAGAGATGGGAGTGCCCTACCGCCGCGGCTATTTGCTGTTCGGACCTCCGGGCACGGGCAAGACCAGTTTCATCAGTGCCCTTGCCAGCCACTTCGGGCTA
Organism: Radopholus similis; assembly: GCA_013357305.1. Taxonomy (NCBI): domain Eukaryota; kingdom Metazoa; phylum Nematoda; class Chromadorea; order Rhabditida; family Pratylenchidae; genus Radopholus; species Radopholus similis. Next base: position 30,393 of record VAHH01000245.1, read on the forward strand.
AAAGTGTGCATTGCATCCCTGAGCCGAGCAGGCCTGACCGACGAAAAGCTGTCGAGGTTGCTGAACAACCCGCCGGAACTGGTGAGCGACTAGGTGAGACAGACCGAGAGACCATTCCCATTTTGCCAGAGCGTCATTCTGCTGGAGGACATTGACGTGGCGTTCAAAAACAGGGAGAAACACGGGAACAAGGAGGACACGAGCACCGAGTCGGACGAAGAGGACAATAGCTGTGCGGGGGCAGTGGCCAGAAAGCCGAACAAATCGAATCAGAGAAAGCAGGACGCGACCAAATGGTAAGGAGATCCATCCGAAAAACTGAATCAGGCATATTGGTATGGGGATTTTGCAGCAACGTGACGCTGTCAGGGCTGCTGAACGCGATCGACGGGGTGGGCTGCTGCGAGAAGCGCATTCTGTTCATGACCACCAACTACAAGGAGCGCCTGGACAGCGCGCTGATCCGGCCCGGGCGCGTGGACTACGAACAGTACTTCGGACACTGCACGCCGGACATGATCGAACGGGTGGACCAATCGATCAATAATTTCCAAACCTATTCCAAATCCCGCAGATGTTCAAGCGCTTCTACCCCAGAGCCAGTGCCGAGCAATGGGCCGAATTCTCCGGCAAACTGGGCGCCCACGGGGACTCGCCTATCACTCCTGCGCAGTTGCAGCGCCACTTCATCCGCAACAAGAACGACGCGGACGCCCTCCTGAACAGTGTGGACGCCCTCTTCAAATGAGCTTCCAAGTTTTTGTTCTTTAAAAAATTCACCTCTTTAACTCGCTTTATCTTTTATCGATGCATTTATATTCGAAAATTGAATATTTATGCAATGCAATAGCGATAAATCTGTTGATTGTTTTCTCAATTCCCTCCTTAGTTGCTTAGTCCACTCTTCATTCCACCGTTCCCATTCCCATTCCCATTCCAGTTCCCACTCTCAATCCTCACTGGTTCATCTCATTCGGGACCACCATCTGGATGCCCCCTCCCGCCGGCCCAGAGCCCCCATCTTCGTCGTCTCTGCCCATTGGTCCTCCGCCGCCTCTGCCCATCATGCGCCCTCCGCCTCCAAACGGACCCATTCCCCCTCCAAACGGACCGCCGGCCATTTGGCGGATGCACTCGTTTGGCGGCTGCCCAGTGACCGTCGAAGTGGGGATCGGAACGAGGAGCCGCAGAACCGGGTCGTAGTTGGTTGCGTTTAGAGCCGCGCTCAGCTGCTGGCATTCGGCCACACGGGTGATCTGGTTGTTCTGGGTGATGGACTGAAACAATTGCGAAAGTGCCTCTGCCCGCCCCAACTGGGCAATCCGACTGACCAGCAGCTGTTGGAAGAGTTGGCTGGCCTGTCCCGTGAGGTTGCCGGCCACCGCGTTATCGAACTGCTGGACCCTTTGCTGTTCCTGCGCCGACAGGTTGGCGTACTGCGTGACCTGGTTGGCGGAGGCCCAGTTCTGGAGACCGTCCAGAATCTGCTGTTTGGTCGCGCTGGCGTTGGTCACGATGGCCCTGTACTGTTCGAACGCGGCCATCGAGATGCCGTTCAGGAAAGAGGAGTCTGGGCCAGAGTTTGGACCGAAGAATCCAAATCCACCTCCTCCGGCGGCCAGCAGTGTGAAAAGCGCGGGAAATGTGAGCAGTAGAATGGATTTGCGCAACATTTCTGTGGGACTACTGATGTATGCTGTGTTGGTTGGACTGTGCTGGTGGGGTGATTCCCTCCCTATTTATGGGAATTGGAGTCCAACCGAGCACTAGCGTCACCACTGTTACGTCAGAGCCTAAGCAAGGCGCAAGCTTGTTTCTGGGGTGCGGATAATCTGCGTTGGTTTACGTGTTGCTCATCAATTTGAGCACACATTTGGGACACTGTTCAGGGGGACTCTCCAATTTGGAATCATAAACACGACAGAATGATCACGAATGAACAGAAATCGAAATTTGGATTGGACGATCGATTTTGAAAAACTCAGCAAGTGGTCCGTTCACAAGTCCGCGCACCGGATCTTGGCCACCTTGTAGACCCAGTCGCAGTCGATTCGGGCGTAGAAATCTGAACACGGGTTGGACGCCACCCCTGGTCGGACCGATTACTGAGTCCGTGTCTGTTGCGCGGATCTCGTCCGGTGGGGTCGCACGACCTTGTCGAGGTGACGCCCGTCTGGACCCATTGTCCCGCGCTCACGACCTTCAACAGTGGGCCGCCGCTGTCCCCCTGCAAGAACAAGGGTTGATGCCAGAACAGTTCCCCGTTTGCTTGCACTTTTTCGGCGCTTGATGGACGTGGACTCACGCAGATCTTGTAGCGAGCCTCCGCGTTCCATATCTTTTCCCTCAGGTCAGGCCTACTAAAAATGCCGAAGCCTGAAAATGGATTTGTCCCCGGAATTCGATCGCTTCTGAGTCTACTCATGAAGATCTGGCGGCACTGCTCGCGCCCAATCTCTCTGGCCGTTCCGATGCGCAGCACATTGCTCGGCCTTTGCCTGCCAAATCCGCCCCTGCACAGCGAGGTCGTGACGCCCCAACCGGCCAGGACCACTTTGCCCCCACCGCGCTCGTTCTGGGAGAGACAGACGGCAGTCGCGTTGCGCCCAAAGCGAATTTCGCTCGGAAGCTCAAATCCAGACACATATTATGATTGATTAATTGTTTATTGTATTAGTTTCCCACCTCGATGATGGCCAAATCGTGGACTTTCTTGTACGGGTCTTCCAACTCGTATTTCGGATGGACGTGCACCTTCCGCGGGTGCACTTTGACGCGGATCTGTTCGTTCCTCTGCGCCGAGCCGTAGCCAACGAAGAAGGAAGAAGCCCTGCGGACATAGGTAACTGAGCCCAACACTTGCCCCCGTTACGAGTTGCGGATGCAGTGGGCGGCGGTCAGCACGTGCCGGGGTCCGATTATGGTGGCGCTGCACATCGAGTCCAGGTCCGTGGAGACGGTCGCCATCCAGGGCAGCGAGTGCGAGTCGGGCACGTCGTTGGCCGTCGCCAGAACGTCGAAAGAAGAGCGACCGCACCCGGAAAGCGCCCGGCAACAGGCGCCGCAAAGCAGCACAAGGAACACCACCGCAAATTGCATTTGCCCGGAAATGAGGAATTTGATCGAAAAGACCCCTTCCTTTTATGCAAAATGCTCCATTCCATTCCCTCATTCCATTTGAATTACTAAAAGCCATCAATCAGCCATCAATGCGTCACGCAATTGATGGTTTTCAACGCAAAAAGAAAAATGTCTGAGCACAACTCACCGACTCAAATCATTAACCTGAGAGCATTATGTAATTCCATTCCCATTAAGCGAATGAATCAATAATCAATTTAGGTATTCAGTCAATTTCTTTGTAAGAAGTGAATTTTTTCTCAAGTCCATTCATTCTATTTCTATGCTTGTCTTAGCAATTTTGAATGAAAATATGAATCGAAATGAATGGAAAAATTAAAAAACCAATGAAAACACAATTTTCAGAATGATGATTCTTTACCAAATTTCAAATGATATACACTGTCCAAATATTAATATTTATGTGTTCAGTTTGTCTTTAATTTGATCGATGCGACCAAATGTTGGTTCGATTCCCTTTCCGCCCAGTTCCCTCAGAAACATTCGGGCGCCGGCAGAGAGGTGAAGAAGCAGAGGGGGGTCTTCATCAGTCCACTGGCCGTCCATCGCTTCGCTTTGTTCAGCGGCGGTCGGTACAACTCCAGATAGGCGGCCACCAACTTCTGCGCATTCACATTCAGACGGCGGTGGCGATGCTCATGCTGGGAGTGCCAAAGTGGACTATGGCTAGCCATTGGGTGCTTCTTACTCGCATTCCTCTGAGCAGCAGACCGCGCACAAGAGACTTCTCATCCGCGGGGACGGAGAACGGCTTTTCATCTCGGGGTTCGCGTTGTTTCTGCGCCATGGAACCGCTGGCCGCAGAAACGGTCGCGAACAGCGCAAAGCACACCATGGACAGGCGGAACGAAGCCAGAACAGCCATTGCTCTGTGTGGGGAGTGCAGAATCGAATGGGGGACGACTGTTTGCCTTTGGGGATTCCCATTCTTTCATATGCGGGAGACTTGGGGACCGGCCGTCACAACACAAATGTGGCGACGCTAATCGGGATTATCCGTTCCGGTATGGGCCGTTTGTTCACCCCATCCCTCCTCTTGGCCCATTTGCCCTGTCTTGCATTAATCAAATTGAGCTATGCCAAATATGGAGCGATAATCCGCCAAATGTTCGCCACTATTTTGACCCCTATTCCCACGCACGTTTGAATGGATTCTCATTCGGTCCAAATATAGCTTTTGGAGTCCATCCGCATATCTGTCCAAATGTTTTGTTAAGAAAATGCTGGAGTGGCACTGGAAGATAGCAAAATTTAGTAGTAACCGGTGGACAACAATAGGATTGGAAGACCCATTTTAAGGAATTGGACTCTCCACAAGTCCACAACCTCAAAAGTCCGCAAAGTGTCTGACTTCTCCCACTTCCAAGACCTTTTGCCACAATAATTATTAATCAGAGAGTGTTGCACTCTTGGCTCTCTTCTCATCATTTGGGTCATTGGGTCCATTTTGAGTGAAACCAAGGATCGGTTGTTATCGCCTTATGAAGGCGCGGAATGAGGATTCAATAGGCTCAGACTGGATTTTTCGGGATTTGACCAGACACCAAACAACCTCACTTTTGCACTCTTAAAAATATTCCAAAGTCAAGAGTCAGTGAAAATTCATTTTTCTTGCGAATTGCGAAGGCGAGTCACAAGAGAAAGGAGCAAGCAACATCCCAACCAAGTCTTGAATCCGTTGTTATTCCTTTGGTTGGACCCTTGGACGGCATCAACTAATGTATCCAATTTGGTTGATTGACAACCGACATGTGGTTTTGAAGAAGTCCGATTGCGACACAAATGGAGGATCGAACTGAATGTCGGTGGTCGGGGGAATTCACATACTAAATTCCTAAATCGACCAATCAATCATTTGGGGGCATCCAATCTGCAGCATCAGTCTCCCCACATTTTCTTCAAATCGTTGAAGTGGACGTCTTGTTCTCCCTTGGCAAATGCGACGGTCCCTTGCGAAGGGCCACCAGTGCTTTGCGTCTGTGCTGGTGTCACAGCGTTATTGCTTCTGGGTCTGAAACGGCCGATTTGGAGCAGCTTTTGGAGCAAATTCCTCGCATTTCGATTGAGCAGCGGATGAAATCTGATGAATTGAAAAATGATTCTGATTGCAATTAAATATATTTTTGATACGCAATTCCAGTGGCCAGCATCAGTAAATTGTTGGCCGCGATCAGACACAGGCTGCTCGAAACGACCAGCGGGAACGAGTGCGGGCCCATCAAGAGTCCGAACTTCAGGTTCAGGATGCAGCAGAAAGTGATCAGAATTCCCACAAACTGGCACACGAATACTGGGCCCAGCTGGCGGCCCGCCCGAATGTTTTCGGTCAGCTGCATCAAATGATCAAATGGGCTCAATTCAATTTTCCAGAGGAGGAAACCTGGTATTTGGTGCTCAGATTGGACCCATTCCCTGCAGCAGCCCTTTGCAAGATTTTGTATATTTTTTCGTTAATCGAAGTCAGACGGCAGAGAATCTAAAGAGGAAAGCACTCATAAGGGCCACCATTCCTCGCTCCCTGGGCTCACAAATATTTCCACGAAGCTGGCAGTCATGGCCACCAAATAGGTGAGGAAGGTGAAGCTGTTCAGGGTGGTCACTGAGCCAGTCACGTACACCTGCGAGTACACGTACATGCCCGTGATGGAGGCCTGAACAGCACCAACGGTTGGTTAGATCCCACTCTTGGATGTCTACCACGAGCACAGTCCACACCGCGGTGAAGGTCCACTTCCTGTGGTCTTCGTAGCCCGTCACCCAGACGGTGGCCAGAATGCGCTCGACCATCATGGCGTGTCCGACCAGGTTGCTGGCCACCACGAAGAACAGATTCGCGGCATAGACTGGCGTGGGCGGGAACCAGAGGACGTTGCCGGTGGCGAACTGGCCGATCAGGAAGCACATCCGGGCGGCCGCATTGCCCAGCACGGCCAATGTCTGTGCGCACAGGACCGCCTTCAGATTGCGGTGCAAAACGCTGGTGGAGCACACCAAATGGGCGAACAGCAGGGCGACAGGGACGGAGAGCACCAGAACTGCGAACTCCACACAGCCGAACACGGTGCACATGGTGAGCACTGTTGTGGCGTTGTCCAGAAATGCCGTGAACGGATTGATGCTGTGGTTGGCCGGCGGAGGGGAGGAGGCATTTGTGGAAGGGTTGGCGACAGACATGATGGCCGAATGAGCTGGTGGAGCAGTGTATCTGCGAATGAGTTACAAGTCAAAATTGGGGGGGGGGGATAATATAACTCAGTGTGATATGTAAACTATGTTCATTTTCAGTTTCAGTGGTCGGATTGCGTGCCCATGGCCGAGGGAAAAATGAACGATAAGATGTCGCGCATTTGATTCTGTGTGTTTGTGGTTGCGTGTCATTCCCTAAGTTCGGATTGTTGGGCCTGTTGGGCCGATATGATACCGCTACCTGGAGTCTGAACAAGAACTTAAGCCTAGCCATTTTTGGAAAATGACAAGGGCCCCCACAAAAGGTACACCTTCGATTAACTTGTCATGAATATTCGCGCGGTTTCGAGACATTCCAGTGGAATACAATTTATGCGCAAATTCACATGAGACCCCATCCCATATTCTCCCACTTCGTACACATCTGCACAGTCGAACGGTCACTTCAGTCAAATTCTACTTGGAATTGAATGCAGAATATATTCGGAAGATAAAGCAGAACACGAGATTGTCGACCGGAAATGTCGGAATGAGAGAGGAAAATACAGTTTAGCAAGAGAGGAAAGGAAAATACATTCTCTTTTTTGGTTGAAATTCATTTGTTCTGTTGCTCAACCCAAACAATTCAAGGTTTCTTCAAACCCCTTCTTCTCTCGTCTCTCAGTGCGATGACTGTGCTGCCATCGACGGTGGGCGCACTGTGGCGGTGTTGCGCGAACGCGACAGCACCTGGGTGTAGGTGCGGATGATCACCGTGGACGCCTTCTGGACGCCCAGGTAGCCGAGGAAGGCGCGGCGATAGGGCGCCACCAGCAGAATGGTGCCTGATGCAAGTTTCTGTCCAGGGAAGACCAACAACAACCAAATTGTGTTCACCCACCCAACGGATTGACGCAGGGGATGATGTGGACCAAGATGTCCGTGAACACGATGTACCAGACCGTCTTGCCGCTGGTCACACAGATCGGCACTATCGTCTGAATACTCCACACGAGGACCTCTAACGATGGCAAAATGGCCTAAATTGCAGATCTGTGTTCAACTCAAATTTGGCACTCACTTGGAAGAGCAGTGCTGCCGACACCTGGTTGTTGTACTCGCGCAACTTGAACGTGTTCATTGCGTTGATCGCGCGGCGGATCTTCACCGAGCACAGGATGACCACGGTGTAGAAGCCGGGGATGATGACGCACATTACGGCGCTGTGGAAGAGCCAGCGAGGGGCCAGCTCAAATGGCCCAGTCCACATTAGGGGGAAAAGACAGTGTGTCCCGTGTCCCAACTCACCCCCTTGACGAAAGCGATGAAGCTGACTTCGGTGAGGCCAGTTTCCTCGGCCACCAAGCGGGCAATTTCGGCCGCCTTTGGTGCTTCCTCTGCGCGTGGGTAGTCGGCCCAGGAGAACAAAATAGCGTGGAGCACAAACAGCAAACCGCAGGACGAGACCATGGCGCGCAGGATGCTGGCAGGGACCTTGCCGTCGCTGGAACAATATCCGTTGGTGGAGAGAGATGTGGCATGTGACTGGTCTGACCGGCACAGGATGCAGTAGCGGTACACGTACTGGCACATGGTGGTGACCAGGAACAGCAGCAGCAGGTGGATCCACACGAAGTAGACGCCGTAGCGAATCGGTTGGTCGGCGTTGCGGAAAATGCCATTCAGGACCACAGTGCGGTAGCCGTGGTCCACGATGGGAATCTGGAAAGAGGGGAAAATGATGCATAAAAATGACCCAGATTTTGCGACCGCTTGCACGACGAAGCTCCACACGGAGAGAGTCAAGTCGATGGCGCACGAAATGATCAGCAGTTTGCTGTAGATGCGCATCCCCTCCGCCGTTTTGGTGCGGATCATGTGGATCAGCAGTGCGTTCAGCGAAATGCCGAAGAGAAAAACGAGTCCGTCCAAGATGCTGTACACGCGTCGGATTGAGTCTGATGGGGGGATGGCACTGTTTCAATAATATAACCGAATTGCGCACTACCTTTGGCCGAGAAAAAAGCATTCTCGTAGCCACCAGAAGACAACTCTTCAATCAACGCTGGGCTTGGGGGCAAAGCCATTTGCCTGTGAGTCTGTGGAAACAAATGAAAGTGCGGGACCGACAAATGTCCTTTTGTATTCACTTTTCTCGTTGACAGTTTTTACGTATTAATCCCATGATAATATGTAATAGCAGTGCCTTTTGTCGAGGGACTGCCGAAGCTACTGGGGAATTGGATGAAGCGACATTGTTTGAAAATGTGGGGGCCTGAGTAAATTGCCAATCATCTTGTTTTGGTTGCCATTTCTCCGTTTCCACATTTTTGAATGCACCGGAAGTGCGGTCCCTGGTCCCCAATTTCCCGCGAGATGAGCTGTCTGTCGTCCATTGGGAACTGGCACAGTTAGCTATGGCACTTTGTCTTATGACCGTCAAACAAAGTGCATTTGCTTAAAAAAATGTTGGACATTTCAAAAATGAATTGAGAACGGAAGCAACGGGACATTTTGAATATTTGGAAACCATACATATCTCCATTGGAATAATTGACCTCCAAAGGCCATTGGACCTCAGGGGAAGGATTTATAATAAAGGAAGCATTTGTGTTCTGATTCTCGGATCGGACGTCCAAAATGAATGGGAATGCCGCTAAGTTTTTGTTGTTCCTGCACTTTATTGGATCCGTTCCGAATCAAAACATACAAATGCTTCCTTTATTAAAATTCTGTTTTCTCCGTTCGTGGTGGAGAACTATTTACTAAACAGCGGAATCAACTCCAATGCACTTTTTGCGCGTCCACTGGATTGGTAGTCATTTTTAAAGAGAAATGAAATGTTCAAAAACTCCCAAAAATTTGGCTCAAAATGGATACTGCTGTACGCGTTCCAATTGCAATTTTTGAGTTTCCGCAGAAAGCGCTTCAAACTCCGCGTTCACTGCATCCAGTTCCCGGGCGGACATTCCGTCCATTCTGAAGGCGTTCAGCAGCCGCTCCCTCTTGGCGAAGTAGCTGCCGACGAATCCGTGTCTCTTGGCCACTTTCAGCATTTTGGCGCGCATTTTGTTGGCCAACTCGCGTTGGTGCACCTCTCCGAGGAGACTCTGCGCAATTTCGCGACGGATCTCCCCCAGCTGTCTGCACGTCTCGATTTGGGCCTGGAACTGCTGCTGGGAGCCCAGCCCGTCCAGCTCGTCCAGCAGTCTCCGCTTCTCCCTGCTCCTGTCCGCGTGCTTTGCCACAATGCGTTCGATCGCCTTCTTCGGACTCCTGACCAGCGCCGTCCATTTGTGCTCCCTCCGCCACTGCTCCATTTCCGCCGCTTTCTGCTGCTCGATCTCAGGCAGCTCCGCCTCAATCTGTGCGTGCAGTTGCACCCAACTCTCGAACAGCGGCTGGGCGTGCACAAACAACAGTTCTAGGTCGCCCGGCAGCGGCGAGGGAACACTAAATTTTTTGTTGAGGAAACAAAGGCAATAATGACATAATTAATTATTCGACTGTGCACACAACATTTTACCTTTGGACGATTCGTCCATTTTTGTCCTCCCGGCAGAGGTGTTTCACACTAATAACGGACATGAACTGAATATTTACATCCCATCAACAACCTTTCGATGACTGCCTGTGCGAGCTCATTGCCCGCCACCAAGCGGTCCAGTTCCACCCGGACCCGGTCCCGCAGTCTGTCCAGTGCCTCCAGAATGGCCAGCTGTTGCTCCTCGTTTTTGTGCACCGCCTCATCGTCCGCGTGTTCAAATGCTGAGCAATTTGAAATCGATTTGGAAAAGGCTCAAACCAATTTTGGGCGAATTCTGTTCCCTCTCAACCGCCGCCAAATCGGGCACACAACTCGGAGAGGAGGAGCCGGGCCGGCAAAGGGTGGACACCTCCGACACATTCATGGCCCAAACTGACGCAGTGGCGAGAAGAAACAGCACCTCGAACGGGATCAAATGCACCATTCTCCGAATGAATTGAACGGTGGAATAAGAAAAATAAAAATGCAAAATGATGGAAAAGCGTAGAAATGCGATCGGCAGAGTGGGCGAAATGCAAAAAATCGAAGTGGAATGTTGAGGGATTTGGGCGGAAATAGGTAAGAAAACATATCGATCGACCAACTGCAAATGCTAATTATCATTATTAAACAAGAACAAAATATGTAAAACTTCGACAGCAGCGACTCCACTGTGTGCACCGATCACCCCTTTCCTCGGCATCTCAGTTGTTGTTGGCTTGTTCCTAGTCGGCGTGGTCTTTGCCTCCATTTTCGCGCGTATTTGGAAAGGTAAAACGATCCCAATCCTAACTTTTACTTTTGTCGTGGAAGAAATGATGGCTGGCGAAGCGAGTTCGTTCGGGCCGCCAAGAATTGTGCCCTTTGAATTGGCAGTCACGCGCATCAATCTTATTTCTTATAAATTATAATCTTATTGCTATCCCTTTCCCAGCAGAGTGATGTCACAGCGTACCGTTTGTGACTTTGGAATTGCCATTTCCGGGTGCCATTTCCAATTCCCATTGGACGGGAAAGATCGAGAAATATATTGGGTTCGGATCAGTGTTGTCGTGGTACCACTTAAAGGTGGTCCCAACAGAGTGGTAGTGGTAGAGGTACCACCCCAGAGACGTAAGAGAGGGAATTGCTTAATGCTAAAAGAAAAGAATGGAAACGAGCCAGGGGGAGAGGACAGGTGAAAGTTCAGCAATTATATAGTTAAAATGTTTCCACACTCTTCCCATTCCATTCCAATGCTCCATCATCTTCTTCCTCATGGACTCAATGATGCCGGTGCGCGTGGTGCCACCTCGCTGTTGTGGCAATTCATGAACGTGATGCGAGTGAAGCCGATGAATTGTGCGCGCGCCTTGTAGATGCCCATGTAGCCGAGCAGGGCGCGGCGGTAGGGGGCGACGAACATGATGGCCCCGAACGGGTTCAGCACAG
>VAHH01000246.1:0-41590 GCA_013357305.1 Radopholus similis
GAATCGACGGTTTCTTCGGCCCCACAGAGCAATTTCATCGAATCGATGAGCACCATATTTTTGGCCGCCGAATTTAGTTTCAGTTTTGCAATTGAAACGGACCAAAAAGGGAAGAACGCTTAAAGTGCAGCCACAATTGGATCAGAGGAGCAAGGGATGGGGGAAAGCCGGTTCCTATTAGGCTTACTCATTCGGCGGGGAAGGAACGCGAAGAACTAACAAACAACCTACGCGAATGTTTATGTGCATTCTCTGGTCGATGGGACCGCTGGAATGTGCGGGATGCAAAAACGTGAACGGCGTTCCGTTCGTTCTACACAAAAGAGAAGCAGCCAGCGGCAGCGGAGGTGGAAGAGCACAAATACTGAAAACAACCAACAGGCGGCCGGCCGGCCCCTTTTATAGTCCGTGTGGGAAACAGGGAATCCCTCCGCTCCCTCGGGCCGGCCCCCGGCCGGCGGTCCGGACCGAATAATGGTGGAGAGAGAGAGCGTGAAATTGCGGGAGGGAGGAACCTTCGAGAAGTGAGCGGAATGAAAACACCGGATAATGGTGGAAATTTGCACAGCCGCTCGAAAGAGATGGCACGGATGATCTTAGTAATAGACGTCGCGTTGGGGACGGCGACTACTAACGGTAATTAAGTGATTATGGAATTTAAGCAAGAGTTGCAAATTATGTAAAGGATGAGGAATTAAAATTCAGTGAATGGGCGAGGAAAATGAAACTTTCCACTTTATGGCGCTTTGATGTGCACCAGCCGAGCGCTTCCTGCTCAAAAGAGTGTTGTCGACTTAACTGGCTGATGGTGAAGGTCCTGGAGGTGAAAGTCCGTTCGAAACCAGATGTGCGTGCCCAAGCCCAAAGATTGATGACCCCGTCGGCGCAGTCATCAGCTGTCGCCTGCCGGAAATGAGGGCAGTTGCCCACGCAGCAGGCCAACTGTCCGCTGTCCCCGGGGAGAGTTTCCTTCCAGCGGCGGATATTTTGGGAATCCAATTTGGGGTAAATGCCTTAATTTGGGCAAAAGAATGGGAGTGGGGACGACACTTTTGGGCCAACCGAGGGGTACAACTCCAGACCACATTTCGCTCGGATATGAGTCATTTACGCGCAAGTGTGTATTCTATTTGGGGTTTGGGCTCTCGCCCTCGCAACACGGCAATTGCACTAATTTGTGCCAATCCCCGAAATGTGTTGACGACAGCTCGCACATTGGCTCTGGGCAAATGGGGAGAAGAAGCAAAGAGAGCATTTGACGAAGCATGGGAAGGACACGTGAACGGAAAAGCGGAAAGGGAGGGAACGAGGTGGTGAAAGGCGAAATGAGAAGAAAATGAGGGTTCCCCCTTTGGAGGTTTGGACTGGGGTTTATTGGGTGGACGGAGTAGTGCACGGATTGGGGCGAATGAATGAATGTGCGCACTTTGCGGGGATCGATCGCCGGCCCCGCCTTTGCTTTCGCACTTTTCCGCGCTCTCGCATCATCAATCATCCGCCATCCACTCTGAATGCCGCCAAAACGTGACACCCATTATTAGGGGATGAAGGACGCGCGAAACTGGGGAAGGACGAGTGGCCGGAAGGCAGCAGGCAGGATGGAAAGAAACACTCCCCGAATGGACCGAAATGGCAGCGGCGAGTGCTGTTGATCGGTTGGTTCCTATTTTTTGATTGATCGAATCATGCACCACTGGTCGCCCTTTAAGTTTTAAAAGTCCGCCAGAAGGGAAAGCGTTCTATTTCTGGCTCTCAAAGACAGTGAACAACATATACCCAGAGAGAGTGAGGGGGCAGAGTGCTGTGTTGGAGTTGAAAACATGAATTGATGGGACGGAATTGGGGTTGTGCTTGTTGAAAAGGCAGAAAATATTGCCAAAACAACGGAGCAGCTGAGCGAAATGAGCAAAGTGGAGGGTAAACAGGGAGAGACCGAGAAAGGGGGGGAGGCAAGGGAATGGCACGGGCCAGAAATAACTCACGAAAAGGCAAATGCGGTAAACATTTGTAAATTGGGGGAGAATGGCGACACAAAAAACGGCAAATTTGATTTGAATCTGTGTAGCGGCGGTAATCAATGATCATTAGATCATTACATCATTAGGTACATATCCGTTAATCAACGTAGGTATTTACGTATTTACCTAGTATTTTCATGATGTGATGTTTATTTGTCTTGGCATTGTGTTATTTTGTCCTATGCTTTTCTTCGTTCGTCTCCATCTCGGTGGTGCGACATTTGCGGATCAATGCTTAGGCTTAGATATAAGATAAGCTTAAGCTAAGCTAAGCTTTAAGCTTGCCTTGGCCTAGGCTAAAATAACTTACGGCTACACGTTAAGCTTGTAGTCGTAAGCTAAGCTAGGCCTTAGCCTAAGCTTAAGCATTGATCCGTAAATGTCGTAGTGCCATTCGTCTCATCGAGCGAAGATTGGATCACGGAATGAATATTAGGTAAGTTGCCGCTTGCCGTTCTCTCGAAGAGTATTCCCAAATAGGAAAACAACCCTCAAGTTTCGACCATAAATGCATAAATAGAACGGACACGTCATCCATGTTCAATATTGCCGAGTCAAAGCAAGAGCAAAGGCCACCTCTGTGGGTTGGGAATTGCGGTAGGCTGGATGTTTTTGCCGTTCCACTGATGTGCCTCCGCTGCAAATGCAATTCGCTCAATTCTGTTCGTTCGTTTGTTTGTTTGTTGTGCATGTGAACCAGCCTATCAGATGTGTGGCGTCCGTCACAACGCAACGGGGAGTGGCGATTTGCGCTTTGCCTCCCGAAAGGCCCACAACTGTTTTTGGCTTTGCCTCGCCCCCTCCGCTCCCCTCCCTCCCCCCGCTCGGCCATCTCCCCCGGCAACCCCCTGGGCCCTTTCCATTCCGTCCCATTCGGTCCCATTGCGCCCGCATATAAGCCGCCGAGGGTAACCCCTCCGCGTCGCTCCCTTGGCCGGCCAACCGAAGCGAGAAAGAAAGGAAGCGGCGCGCACTGCCGATTGCGCCCAGAGCACAATCCAATCCCGCGGTCCCCTTTGCCGCCTCGTTTGTCCTCCCCTGGGCGCATTCCCACCATTTGGCGCGCCAATTGTTTCTCGCCTTGGCCAATCCGCAGTTCCAGCGGCAGCGGCAGATGAGCCCCTCCAGTGGCCGGCCAATTCCGTCTGTTCCCTCCCCGGCAGGCCAGCCAGTCCCATCCCGCATCCGTTGTTTTCATTGCCCGCCAACGTGCCCCAATCGATACTGCGGAAAGTGCCCCTCCCAGCGCCATTCGGCCAACTTTATGTCCAGCCATCCCCCCCCGCCCCCCCCCCCCTCCGAGTCGTCAACCCTCCCAGCCGCGATCAATGTCTGCCCGTCGTGTTTGCTCAAAACCATCATCATCCGACGTGGTTGTTTCCACGTTCCAAATCCCTCTCTCGGGAAATCGATTCCACCACTTCCACTTCCCCTCCAACTCTTGACTTTGCTCGCCCGCTTTTTGTCGGCAATATTGCCGCCCAGAGCCCCTTGACGCGCCCAGCGCCCACTCAGCGCCTTATTCTCGCGCCAATTGGGGGCCCTTTCCCGCGATGCCATGCCAATGGTGCCGGCGTCTAATTGGCTCTTCCCCGTTTGCGCGTTTGCGCCCCAATTAAAATGGCCCAGCCAGTGCCGAGATCCCTCCGCCGCACAGCATTCGGTTGTTTTGGTGCCACCCAGGCGCCAATTAAGCGCGCCAAATGCCTTCGCGCCAATCGCGCGCCATTTGTCCCCATCGCTCGCCACTCCCATTCTCCCATTCTCCCATTGCTCTCCCCCTCTCATCCAATTACTTTGCTTGTCGCCGACACACACGTTCACCATTGCGTGTTTTTTGCCCTTCGCAAACAAACACAAGAATCCTGCTGATAATGATAACCAGCGAACAGACGCGGAACATTTGGGGGAATTGGCCAGGGAAGTGGTCCCACCGCGGAACCGCCGAAAGCCAATTTGCGGTTCAAACACCACGCGACAAACATTCCTTTCCACTCTTTCCGCGCGCAAGTCCCTTTTCGATTTCGCCGTTTTCACTTTTCAGTGCCCCCCAAGACGGCAACCCACTCGTTCTCGTCGCCCTCCTCCTCCCCCTCCGAGTCCGCCTCGCCCGCCTCCTCCCCGTCCATCCGCTGCTGCTACTCGCTGTCCGCGTGGCTGTGCTGCTCGCCCTGCTGCGCGGATGAGGCGCGCAGGGGCGACGGCCGCGAGGCAGTGGCCAACGGCTCGCCGCCCGGCGCGGAGGGCGCCTACGAAATGGCGGACAAGCAACGCTCGCAGCACACCAACACCAGCACTACGACGGCGGCGGCGGCGAGCGAGAAGCAGAACAGCGCGGGTCGGCCAATCAATGGCGGCACTGGGGACTCCGACCGTTTTTCAGCCGCCAACCGGAAGCACTCGCCGGGCATGAACTCGCTGTCCCAGGGCGCCAGAGGGACGGGCGGACGCAAAGTGTCCCCGACCACACCCTCCGCGGCGGTGGCCCTGCAGCCCCAGAACACGGGCAACAAGTCCCCGCAGCAGCTGGCCATCAACACCAACTCGGTGGTGCTGAGGAGAGTGCGCAAGGAGTGAGTTCTCCGTATTTGGGGCACCCACTGGGAAACCCCGTTGTGCAGCAGCTATGACGAAGTGGCGCCGGAAAAGCAGTCCGCGGGCGGAAAGCGAAGTGTGGGCGCGGTGGAGGCGCTGCACAAGTTCGCCCAGGACCTCTGCTCGGGCACCAACAGTCGGCGCTCCAAGTTCCACAAGTTCTCGCTGGGCGAGGAACGCCGGAAGTGGAGTTCCCTGGACGGCGCTGAGCGGACGGAGAGGTGACTGGAGGGGGGAGGACAAGCTGGGAAAACAGAAAAGGGAAGCTCCAGCAGCGGATCAATCCAGCGAGGAGTGGGCAAATAGAATAGCATCATCTGCCAGTCAGAACAGCCCAACCCAGTCCACTGTTGTGAATAGGCGAATAGTGGCACCTGCCCCCAATCCCCCACCCACCCAGAGCCCAGCCTCTGCCTGCCAACCCAAATGGGCATTCCGATTCCATCCTTCCCGGCCAACGACCAACCAAAACAACCAGCGCAGCATTAGCATCTCTGTTTCGCGTCCGCCCACACTTTGACGAACGACCCAATTCCCCGGGTCCATTGCCCAATTGGCACATCCAAATATGTTAGTTAGTGTGCGTTGTTATTAATTATTATTATATTCAGAAATGCTTGCCATTTCCCCACACCAAACCGTTTCCCAATTGCAGGCCGAGCAAGTCTCTGCCCGTCTCTGGACGCCCCTCCTCCCAGCTGTCCGTCCAGCAGCAGCAACTGCTGCTGCACGACCTGTCGCCGGAGCCCTCCTCGCGCATCTCGCCCATCCCAGAGGACGGAGCGCCCTTCTGGCAGCCGGGATTCGTCGAAATGCTCAGTGAGTCCGCACTTGGCGGGCACAAACGAACAAAATCGATGGGCGAACGGGGATGAGGGGAGGGAGGGAGGGGCTGTCTCGGCGAGTGTTTGTTCCGCAAACAGAGCGCCGAAAGACGGCTGAACCAGAACTAAATAAATCGCGTGTTTGTGTTTTGACTCCGCAAAGGCGGTTCCCGTGCTTGCAAAAACAATGCATTGGCAGGGGCCATCAGCATCGGGGGAATTGTGCGTCCCATTCCGAAAAAGCGAATGTTCATCTGTTTGGGCACCTGCGTGCCCAAACGCCCACCGCCCTGCTCTGTCCGCTTCTCCAATTTCGCGTCAAACGGCAAGCGCCCAAACAACAAATCACGCGAGATGGCCCATTCCCATTCCGCTGTGTCCATTCGCCCGGTTCCATTGCCCCAGAACGGCGCCGGGAATGGCGGTTTCACCCGAATAATTATTGCCTTCTCTCTGCCTTTGCACCGCCCATTCACACTCAATTAACCGCCGCCGTCCTGCCGCCTGACCGACCGATCGATGGATGCTCCACCGACTTCCAATCAATCTCCCCCCATTCCCCAGCGCACTTTCCTTTGTGATAAACAAAACACAAAACATTCCTCGCCGGACGAGATGGCCAATCCGCCGGTGCACCTCCTCCGGGAATCCGAACAGAAATAAGGAAATAACCCATCTCTCCGTCCGCACAGGGTTCCAGTGCCTTCATTTTCGGTTCCCGAGTTCCCATTCGCCCTCCAATTCCATCCACTTCCATTTCCGGCCATCGATTGGGGAGTGAACTCTCGGGGAATGGAATGGAGTGGGAACTTGGTGTTTTGACAAAAGGGTGCGCCCAATTTTATTTTCGACATCCGGAACGAGTACACTCAAAGGGCGAAACATTGGGCGGCCCCCTTTTATGGGCGAGGGGACGGGGACTGCTGGCTGGCCCAACAAATTCATTTGGGGGCCGGACAAACACGGAATGGGGGGGCCATCCATCCAGCCATTGCCTGCCTGCCGGACGGAACAACAACAATTATGTGTCTCCCTCCCCCACTCCTGCCTCCTCCCCGGCGGAACTTATCGACTTTCCTCGAAATGGGCGAAGACGAGGGATGGCGGGAATTGGGCGGGGGCATTATGCCGCCCTGGGACGGCCCTTCCCTTTCTTCTGCCGGCACACAATGCACGGCCAACTCCCCTGCGCCGAACCGACCCCAAATAAATCCCTGCTCCCTCCGGCGGAGTTGGCCAATTGATCCGAGCCATTCCGAATTAATTAGTCCGTTCCCACACTTCTCAGCCCCACCCACATCCATCCATCCACTCCCCCCAGTCCTCGCCAGTCCTCTCCAGCCGCTCATTTCGGGTGCCCCTTCTGAAAAATTCATAAGGCTCTCTCTCCTCGTCCGTCCTCTGTCTTGCGGGCGCCCTGCTGTTTTCGGCAGCACAATCCATTTGCGCGTGACTGGGAAGCAGCCACTCGAGAGCGAAACCCTCCCCCAGCTGAACCGATCTGGAGGGCCTCTCGGGAGTGCAGCCAACCGACTTCCACTCCCCGTTGCCATTTCACTTTTGTTTGTCCTCTTCCTCTTCCTCCAAACTCAAACAAAGCCGGCCCACGGCTCCAGAGAGCGGGGATCGATTCCCTCGACGCCACTCTCAAACTGGGCCCTCGTCCCTTTGCGCTCCCAAACTTTTTTCTTTGCCCAGCCGCACAGATGTGGCGAAATGCGAACGGATGGTGGAATGGATACCGCACCCACCCATTCTTCGCCTCGCGTGAACCCCACACACCAATTCAGCCTTTGTTTGAAGCAAAATGGACCCGCCCCGGCAGAGCAACAAGGTGTCGCTGGGCGCGCGCAAGTCCGCCTCGCTGCAAGTGTCCACGGAGCAGCCCTCATTCGTGACTCGGGTGGCCATTGCCACGCCCAAGGGCTCCACAGCAGAGGAGAGCGGCGGCATTCCGCTGCTGGGCACGGGCATCGTGATCCAGATGGACGACGAGGAGATAGGCCAGGAGCACCAGATCAACTTCATGCACGACCCGTCCACGCGGCTCCTGCAGCAGCCCTCCGCGCCCTGCTCCCTGGGCCCGCCCCCGGAGCAGCGGCGGAAGGCGTCGCTGATGCCCCCCGTGACGGAGGAGGACCTGCGCAACGACCAGTCCATGGGACACCGCGACCCGGAGACCGTGGCCCAGCTGTTCGGCGCCGACTTCGCGTCGCGCTTCTGCGCCAGCACTCCGCTGTACCAGCTGCGCCAGGGCCTCAGTCCGGAGCACGCGCTGCTGCCGCACGAGATCCGGGACGCGTCTGCGCCGCTGGGGGTGCCGATCGTGAAGATGCGGCGCAGGACCGGGAGTCGGCCCAACAACACCTCGCTGGCGGACCCCCGCCCCACCATGATGGTGGTGCCTCTGTCTCCGGTGGCGCCCAAGTTCCCCTCGCTGCCCTCGTGCTGCTCCCCCGACGCGCTGGCCTCCGGCCCGTCCCTCTGCCACCCGCCCCTGGCCGCCTCCCCCTCCGCGCCCCCGCTGCTCGAAGTGCCCGGCGTGGTTCGTCCGCCGCCGGTCCCGTTTCCGGTGCAGCTGGAGCGCGCCAAAAACGGCAGAACCCGCATTGTGCCCTTCCGACGGCCGGCATCGGGCGAATTCTACGAGGGTTAGCAGTCGGAAGAAGCACACTTGTTTGGCGGGCGGAAATGGGATTTGATTGGGCCCGAACAAAATGACGGGAATTTGCATAAATTTGCATGCAAAGTTACGTATTTTGACTTTTCAATCGGGTGAGGGGATTGGCTGGAAAATGGGGAACCGAAGTTAGCGGACTGTTTGGGGACTTTTACTATGTTTTCCAGACATGGCCGCCACCAACCCCGATCTGGTCCAGTTCCAGCTGGTGCTCAACGACTG
Source organism: Radopholus similis (assembly GCA_013357305.1). Lineage (NCBI taxonomy): Eukaryota > Metazoa > Nematoda > Chromadorea > Rhabditida > Pratylenchidae > Radopholus > Radopholus similis. The sequence goes on from VAHH01000246.1 coordinate 8,340, forward strand.
GGTTGGGAACAGCAAATAGTACACAACAGAAACACAACAAATCCTGTCCCGTCCAGTTGCGCCGCCAGTGCAGACTGCGCACCTCGGCCTTTATGCTCTCCTCCGCCGAGCTCAACGTCACCCACTGCCAGGTTTGCGGCAGCGAACTGCCCGAGGAGCCCATCCATTGTGTGAGTGGGAAGGGCCGATTGGCAGGGGAACGAACCGCCGGTCGATTGCAGGGGGACGCGGACTACCTGGAGAGCCTGCTGTGCGGCTGCGAGTCCGCCGCCGGCTGTTCCGCCGCCCGCGTGGCCGAGAGCGAGTCCGGCGACGAGGGAACCGCCCAAAACGAAACGCCCGCCCCGCTGGTGGCCAGACTGGAGGAACTGCCCGAGGTGGGGAGGGCAATTGCGAAGGGTCTCGAATGCCGAAGTATTGCGAAAGGTCATCAAATGAATGCCGAAGTCTTTGTCGGTTGGGGAGTGAGCAAGATGTTCGTTCGTTCGGTGGATCGGTCCTCATCCCTCTCCCCCTTGTTCACGCCGTGGTCTGCTGCGCCAACGGTTTGCCCGCCATGGCGATCCACTGCTTCAGCTGCCACACCTCCGCCATCAGCGCGTAGTTCTCCTGGCGCAGACGCGCAATCTCCGCCTCCAGCTCCGCGTTCCTCAGCTGCGTCTCCTCCTCCTTCTTTCTGCGCAGCTCCCTGCTTTTGCGCGCCGACGCGTTGTTCTTCCGGCGTCTCTCCTTGTACGCCTGTGGAGCCGTTTCCCTTTGCTCTGTGCGTCCAATTCCCCTCCTTAGTCCTTACCGTGTCCTTCTTTTCCGCCGGCACGGGAACGGGCTGTTTTTTGGTTGCGGCGCGACCGCGCTCTGGACCTCCGATTGGGGCGGGCGGGAGTCCGAGAGCCGACTGGACGAAGCTGGCCAGCTGTGCAGAGTGCTGGTAGTGCTGGTGGTGGTGGTGGGCGCTGTACTGCTGGGAGGCGGAGGGACAGAGCAGTGGCACTGCGGCGGCGACGGGGGCGGGGAGTGGGTTCTGCGGAGGGACAAGCGGAGAATGAACTCCTCAAATGGGTGAGCGGACCTCCGCCTTGGGCTGGGCCAGCTGCAGCGGCGGGGAGCCCTGTCCCGCGGAGCCGAAAGACTGGTCCGATCCGGGCGCCGGGTAGATGTCGAGCCAGCAGGCGGCCGACGGATTGAACATGGGACCAGAAAACGGAATTAAAATGAGCGCGAAACCAAAAAGGCAAAGGGACGACCTTTTGGACGGGCCAAATGCACTGTTCGGCTGAGCCAAGGCCAAGTGGTCAGCTGAAGCAAAAAATGTGTTAATTTGTCCGGGAAGTGGCGAAAGGGCCCTTTGCACCGAATTGCTGGATTTTGCCCCAGGGAAGGGAAGTGCTGGTGGAGGGAGAGAACAGGAACAGGAGTCCCACCTTTGGCACAGGAAATGGCCATCTAATGGACTCAACGGGGCGGGCACAGCCCCCAGAAGGGGATGCGATGATGACGAGGGGATGAGGAGTGTGGCGAATGGGCAGCGGTGTCCTTTGACCCCGCGTCGGTCGCCCTTCCCAGTGTCCTCATCGCTCTGTCCCCAATCCCTCATCAGCAGTCGTTTTCGGCACTCTCCCCCTTTGCCGTTCTGTTTGCGACTAGCCATGCGGGGCCAACGGCACAGATCAAAGGGGAGACAGAGCGAGGGCAGGGAGGGAGTTGCGTAATTGGAGGGAGAGATTGGCACAGGAGAGGGCGAAGGAAGGGCTGGGTGGCTTCGAGGGCACTGTAGGGAGGAAGAGTGGCTTTCGAAACGGCGCAAATGCCCTTCGGTCCTTCAGCACCTGCTGGACCCACTGCGTCCGGTGCTGGCCCGGCTGCTGCCCCCCTCCGGGGCGGACCCGTGCTCCTCGTGCGTGCCGCCCATCTCGCTGGTCGCCATTCTGGCCAACTGCAGGTTCCGCGCCCTGCTGCTGGCCGTCCACCAGTCCGAGGAGAGTCGGCACGAAGAGCTGCAGGTGCTGCGGCCGCACCTGGGCATGCTGGGCACGCTGCTCAGCATTCTGGTGGGCGGTTGGGCCGATTCGGGGGCAATCGGTGTCCGTTCAGCACAACATCGAGGAGCAGCGGCGGCTGGCCCACCAGTCCCAGGTGTTCCTGTGCATGACGCAGAACGTGTTCTCCAGTCTGCGTAAGTCGCGCACTCCCAACTCTCGTTCGCCCATTTCGTGTGCTTTGTGAAAACCAAAAACCACTCTCAGTCTCGCCCCCCGAGCGATCAAATTCCATTTCAATCGCCTATCCCTCCTTACTCATCCCCACCCTTTTCAGTCGGCCTTTCCCGATTTTTTATTCACCGAGAACAATTCATCCCTTGACATTCCTTTTTCCATGTGCCCTCCTCATCAGCTGTTCCATTCCAATTCCAATTCCACCACCTATTCCCCCCCTCCGTTCATTCATTTGCTGTTTCAGAGGACATGAACCAATTGGTGCGCAACATCACAAAGGAGGCAAAGTCTCTCGTCCAGGCAGAGATGTGAGCTCACTAAAAGGGAGCAGTCCTTCGTCTCTCAATCTCAACCGCCCATTTTGCAGCTGCTCTCTGTTCCTACTGGACAAAGAGCACTCCGAGCTGGTTGCCGAGGTCTTCGAGAAGAACGGCACCACGGACGAGTACCTGACCGAAATCCGCATGCCGCTCACGCAGGGCATTGTGGGCCATGTGGCCACCACGGGGCAGATGATGAACGTGCGGGACGTGTACAAGTGAGTGTCCAAAGCAGTCCGTTGATTGCTCTGTCTGCTTCAGTCACCCCTACTTCTACCCGAAAGTGGACGAGCGCACAGGGTGCGTTTGTAACGGTGTCCTGGAACGAAACACGTTCGCCACTTCCAGATTCGTGACACGCAACATTCTGTGCTTCCCGATCAAGGACTCTTCCGGCAACCTTGTCGGCGTCGCCGAACTCTGCAACAAGATCGGCCGCGACGCGTTCACGCGCCACGACGAGCAGATCGCGGCCACATTCGCCGTCTACTGCGCGATCAGCATCTCGCACTGTCTGCTGTACCGAAAGCTGCAAGAGGCCCACCGCCGTTCGCACATGGCCGCCGAACTGCTCGTCCAGGGCTCCACCCTCTCGGTGGGATCTGTCCCGTCTCTGGTTCCCCTGACCTCGCCCTCCCAGATCGCCCCCGAGGACATTCTGCGTCTGACGGTGCGCGACATCCCCTCGCCCGAGTCTTTCCACCCCGAGTTCACGCGCTTCCACTTCGTGCCACGCTCCATCGGCGCCGGCGACATCTACGTGGAAGCCTCGCTGTCCATGTTCAAGGATCTCGGCTTCATCGACCGGTTCCGGCTGCGCCGACGCACTCTGGCCCGATTCCTGCTGATGGTGCAGAAGGGATACAGAGGTGAGCAGATGGACCGACCACAAAGTGTCACTCCTTCCAGATGTGCCCTACCACAACTGGGGACATGCTTTCGCGGTTGGCCACTTCTGCTACCTGCTGCTGCGGATGCCGGCCGTGCGAGCGGCTCTCAACGAGCTGGAACGCTTTGCCCTGTTGGTGGCGTGTCTCTGCCACGACATCGACCACCGCGGCACCACCAACGCATTCCAGCTGCAGTCGAAGACTCCGCTGGCGCAGCTGTACAGCTCGGAGGGGTCGGTGTTGGAGAGACACCATTTCGCGCAGACAGTCAGCATCCTGGGCATGGACGAGTGCAACATCTTCGAGCAGCTGAGCAGGCAGCAGTACCAGACAGTGCTGGACTGCATCCGCGAAGTGATCCTGGCCACGGACATTGCCGCGCATTTGCGCAAGGTGGACCGAATCCGGGAGATGACCGAAGGTGCAAAGGAAGCATTCTTCGCCCTCACACTCCACGGCCTTTCAGAAGGCTTTGACTCCCGTTCGTCGGAGCACCGTTACCTGTTCATGTGTCTGCTGATGACCAGCTCCGACTTGTCGGACCAGAGCAAGGACTTTCGGCACTCGAAGGCCATCGCCGAGAACATCTACAAGGAATTCTTCTCGCAGGGGGACCTGGAGAAGCAGATGGGCAACCGGCCCATCGAGATGATGGACCGCGAGAGGGCGTGTGTACCCAAGATCCAGCTCGAGTTCATGGATGGGTAACTCTGGGGGTGGAATTAAAAGTGTAAGAGAATGTTTATGCGAGTCATGAATCAAAAGTGAACACTGAGTAGAACTTATTCTTCTTAACATCCGAATCGGGCTTTCTCGGCAAAGCATGTTTCCTCTCCAGTCTCTTCTTGTCCAACAGCTCATCTGGCAGAAGTACTCGCTGTTCATCATCCAGCTTTGCATTGAAGAGTGGAGTGAGTGAGGTATGTGGAGATGTCATATCTGGTTGAGTAGAGGCGCTAGAACTGGGCAACGACAGACGAAGTGAATGGCGGTTTTGCTAAAATAATCAAAGAAGAAAGCGCAACTAATAGCATACCAGAGTGGGCTCATGTGATGTTGTTGGTGTGCCAGTGATGGAACTGGTACTAAGGTCGAAATTACGGGTATCAAGTGGCATTTTTCAGTTTTTTGTTGCTGCTGAAAAAAGAAATGGGTAAATAACAGTGGTGAATGGACACGAGGGACAGGGGAGTGCCTGGAACCGAAGCACCAGTTCGTTCATTGAAGCGAGTGACATAATGCCAAAAATAGAATTTATACTAAGTTATGGTAAAAAAAACGTCAAATGACTATACTCCTTTTCACGCGTTTGGAGAAATCAAAAATGGAGCTTTCAATTTCGTAGATTTCATCTGCTTTTGACTTAAATTTTCCTTTTTTGATTTGATTGAATTTCAAATTTTTTGCAGACAAATCGCTCTAAATGTTTCCATGAATTTTTAAATATGACTATTCCATTTTTTGATTTCTCCAAACGCGTGAAAAGGAGTATACATATACCTGGCCCGAGTTCATGGATACGTGAGTGCCGGAACTTGGCATTTTCTGCAACCGCCACCTCTGTTTGCAGAGTCGCTCTGCCCGTGTTCAAGTTCCTCGGAGACCTGTTGCCCGACCTGCAGTCCACCCACAAGTCAGAGCAAAACAACATCTCCCAGCCAAATTTCCCCTTCAGAGCCCTGCTGGTCAACCGTCGCTGTTGGCTGATGCTGGACAACATTCTGCAGGAGCAGGGTCTGCCCTCTGGCGGACTGGACTACCTGAGGGACGCCACTCTGGAGGAGAAGGTGCTGCAGAGGGTGCGGGCGGACGGGGCCAAGAAGGCGGACGAGGGCACCGCAAAGCACCTGAGTGGCACCGAGTGGAGGCAGGAGGCGGTGGAGGGCGGCAGGAAAAAGCACTCGCTGGAACAATGACACGAAACGGAAGATCCAAATCGATACGGGCATTCCCTCTGGTTTCCATTGCGGCCAAATGGAGCACTCTTTCGCACGTGTCAATAGTTGATTTTGTTTAGCTAGTGTCCGCCAAACTCCAATTGATTGTTGTGCACATAATTTAATAATCTCGACTCGGCTGACCAATCAATCCACCGATCCACATCGTTCATCCCTTTTCATTTGCATTGCCCCCATTCACCCGGATTCGTGATAAACATACATTTTCTTCCAGCTCGAAATATTGCTGATTGGAAGATGGGCAGGAAGGAAATGTCTTTCTGTCCACGATATTTTTGGCGGTCAAACAAAGGGGGGGGACACACCTTCCATCTTTCGGCGCCTCCTTGTCTGCTGCTCACAATGAAACAACTTCCGCCGCTTTGTTTGCACTTTCCCGTCTCTCGCCAGCCCACCACTGGGCGACAGCTCATTCCAATTGAAATGGCCAAAAAGCTGATCGCCGCTCTCCTCCTTGGCCTACCTCTGTTCCTGGGACCCTGCAGTGCGCAGCCGCAACTGCCCGCCAATCTGAACCTGACTCCGCAACTGCCCCCGGCCTCCGCCTACTCCACATTTCCGTTGAACCAAGCAGTACAAACAGTTGAACTCGATGCCTTTTGATGCCCCGTTTATTTGAAGGCCTCAATCCTCGCCCCGCCGACACCAGCGTTGGCGGGACTACAGAGTGTTCCCGGTGTGGGCGCTCCAGGTCCCGGCCTGGTCGGTCTGAACGGACTGGCTGGCCTAGGAGGTAATGTGCATATCTTCTGCCTGAGACTTCCGTCCGCCTGTTGCAGGCATTGGCGGACTGAATGGGCTGATGGCGCCCGGCAACCCTATTGGCCAGTTGCAGGCGCTGCAACAGCTGCAGGCTCTCCAGGGACTGGGGCTTGGACTGAACAGTCCGCTGGCTAACGGCATTCCTACCGGAAACGGAGGTGAGAAGGAATGGGGACCAAGCATTGTTCGACATCGTGTTCATGCCCCATTTTCAGCAACTTTTATTCCTCTTGGACAAGGCGAGCGAAGAGGCGATTTGGTAGCAGTTTAATAACCGTACTTCAGTGCTGATTCCGACCGGCAAAGAGATATCCGGGAAGGACCTCTGTCGGAACGGCAAGAACGGCGGGGGCGACAACGACGGAGGGGGCGGGGGCCAAAACCAGTTCTGCTCCGATTGCGGGAACTTCGGCTGCTGCAACGGGTGTGCGAATGTGTGCACGCCGGTCTGTACGCCGTACCAGCAGAACGGGGGCAGCGGGGGATTCGACGGCGGGCGCAGAAAGAGGCGGGAGTCGGCCGTGCTGGTGCTGCGTAAGAAGGGCGTCAAAAAGGTCGGGATCAGGCCAGCTCAGGACTTGTTTTTCTAATTTTAATGTTGCCTCTTGTAATTTATTCTCGAGCAAATACTGATCGAACCGATTTATTTACTATTTACTAAACCATTCTGCAAATGCATAGTATCTGTTCTGATTGAAAGAATACAGATCGAATCTGTGGATGCTGTGACTCACTTTAGGATAAGGGAATGGCACCGATTTACAAAATGGAATGGAAACGGCGACTATCTATTAGTTGGTTGGCTGATTGGCTAGTTGATGCTCGCTATGCTGAACACTTCGATCTCGTCGATTTGGAATTGCCCTGAATGCCATACTGACCCAAAGATCAGAAGGGAACGGACCCACCCCCGGGGACCAGCTCCGGGGACTGAAATGTGCTCGACGGCCTGCTAGAGCCTTCGACGAGTTGGTCGCGGATGGCGATAGAGTCCCCGCCCCCACTCCCGATCTGAAAGGGCGTGAACTAAATATTTGGACAATGCTTGACGCACAATCATGAATTTGTCGTTGGCCGCCATGAAGTAGTTTTCGCAAGTCTGCTCCGACCTAAAGATTCAAATGCGGGAGCGGGTTGGGGCTCAAATCCTTTGCACCAGGTGTAGAAAACGGGCAATTTAAGCTCCTCGTCCAATCGCCAAACCTGCGAAAATCGATGAAAGGGGCATTTCTTTCTCCGTTGACCCACAAAAGATTCGCCAGTCCCGAAGTATCGGGTTTTTGCACGTTCCCGAATATCTGATGGCGGAAAACAACGTCTCTTTTTGCGACATTTGTGGACCATTATTACCCTTCCTTTCTGCCCAGGAAGAGGAAAGATAGGCGCCGAAAACGTGGCCCTCCGTCGAACGAATCAACAACAGCGATTGTTCGGCCTCCTCAATGCTAAACAATGCGCGAGCAAGATTACTAGATCAATCGATGCCGTGCATTCTAACGGCATTACCGGGACCAGAATTGCACGAAAGATGTTCCTGCAAACGAATATATTTTTCCATCCAAAATTGCGAGTACCGTGCTCCGAAAGACGGAACATTTCGGTGGGCGTCTCAAGTTGGAAGCTGCAAAAGGACCGTCAATCTCGGGCAACAACAATATTCCCGACTGACCGCGGCGGGAGGGCTCCCATCAATTCTCTGGCCACTTCCTCGTCGACTATTTTCGAGGCAAAGGCTACAAACAAAACCAAATGTGTTGGCATTCCCCGTCCCTAATAACCGGGAGTGTAAATTCTCTCGTCATTCTGGCGGGCGTTCTTCTCGGCCCTCTTCTTGGACACCAGTTCCCTGAATTTGTTCTCGTAGTGCCGTTGCTGGTGGTCGAGGGAGTTGTTGCTGAAGCGCCGGATGGAGAACCTGAACTGGCGCAAAATGGCACCGTCTGACGGGTCTTAGCCGGACCCAATGTCGAGGAATGTCTGCACAGAGACGGGAACCTTTGCGGCGACAGCACAAATCTGAACATTAGTATTCAAGCACAAGTATTATTACTCTTGAGGAGTTGCGCCACCTCTGCGCCCACTTCGGCCACCCTGTCCTCCACTGTGCTCGCTTTCTTCGCGTCCAGCACAACCCTGTTGGAGGCGCCCTTCTGCCTCACAATGGTGGCCTGTCGCCCCTCCTGCTTGTACCACAGGTACAAAATCGTCAGCGCAATGCGAGCCAGCATCTTCTGGCCTGTAAATCAGGGCACCGCGTGGACAAGGTGGTTCGGCGATACCTTCGAGCAGAAAACAGTCCACGACTCGGACGAGGTACGGAAACGGGAGGCACTGCAAGTGAGGGTTTTCGCTTGAAAATAGAGTTCCAGCGATACCTTGAATATCCAGAAGTGCCAACTGGCTATCACTTCGGCCAGCTTCGCCTCGTCGCTGCCAACCCTTCTTCGCAATTTGTTGAACACCTTCTTCTGCAAAAGAAAAAAATTAGAGTCTCCAAATCAATTCGCTGACCTTGAATTTCTTGAGCAATGCCAACAAAGTGTATCTGGATGCAAAGACTGCCTAAAAATAATGCAAAATTAAATTCCGAGGAGTATATAGTACCAGTTCGGATTGGAGAATAAAGCGATTTCCCTAAATCATTGTATTCCATTTCACTTGCTCCCAGCAGGACTTGCCTGGGCCAAGAGACGACTTATGCACGCGAATGTTTCTTCGACGGTGTGGTAATGGAGGAAAATGGCGCAGAGTGGGTAGAGTATCTGAACCGTCGATAACAGTGGGTTTAGCCCTTGCTATAGGAGTCACAAACCGGCACAAATCGGATTTCTGGTTTTGCGTACTCAATGACCTGAATTGGAAAAGGCTCAAATGGTGGATTGCCAAAATCGGCTAAACAATGAGTAGCCGCTGCAGATTGATGACGCCGATTTCCCTGAGTCCGTGGTCGCAGACCACGATGCCCGGCTCGGAAAGGAAGGCGGGTCGGAAATTGTGCGCTGGAACGGCGAAACTCTGCCAGTTCAGCACATTCATTCACACGGATTGGCCAACCTTTGCCCCTGAGCAGCGTGTCAATCTGCTCCCGGTAGAAGTACTTGCTCGAATCAAATTCCTTGTCGTCGTGCGAGACGAGCACAAGCCACAGCTCTTTGCGGATTTCATGCGTAACTGGCCAATCATTTTCGCGGAGAAAATGTTTCAGCTGAAAATATCTGCTAAACTGATTCTGATCTGCGCATTCGGATTACGCCGCGGTAATGTTTTGTGCCGATCAATCTGTGCAAGTTGTCGAGTGTCCCGTACTTTGGCTGAACGAACACTTCGGGACGGAGATCAGTAAACTCGGTAAATGACGAGGGCTAAAATTAAATGCGAGTTTTCGCTTCGCTAAATAGGTCGGCAGTCACTTCTATTTTGACTTACATTGTCTCCCATATGCCCACATCAACAAATAATAAAAACAAATGGGATGGCGCCCGAATTTAGTTGCCTAGCTACCAAAGGCGAGGGTGCCATAAGCCAATATCCGCCCATTCCCCTCTTTTTGGTTCTCCCCCTCTGCCCTTATAATTTTACGCACTCTCACTCAATACTCACCTGTCTTTCCTGGACGAGCACTTCCCTATGTGCCGCCTTGGCCCCTCTTCCTGCTGGAATGCTCAGCCGTAGCGACCGCCGAATGGCCAAAGAGAGACGCGAAAGTTTGGACGGAGATCCGAGGATTGCTTGAATGCGAGGTTCCAAACTTTGTAGGCATTTTGATATTTACTTTCGACCCCTACTCCGCTGTCCCTGTAGGACCGCACGAAATTGTTCGGAGACAGTTCACTATCCTCGTCAACTTCACTCGGTGCAGTAATTGTGATATCGATCCCAGACTTGCAGTTTTCACTCACTCTCTCCACCTTGTTGTGGCCGGACGGCCCTGGAAGCTGGGAGTGGAGATCGTTGTCGCGGTTGAGGGCGAAGAATTGAGGTTGATCCATCGAGGAAAATAATGATGAAAAACGGAAAACACAAATTGCTTATGCGTTACGAGCAACTACGTTGATATTATGGCTTAATAACGATTAATCGGCAAGGACCTGAAAATGGATCACGAATTTCTAAATAAAAAATCAATACTTTCACAAAAAGATGCACATCGCATATCGCTCAATGGCATGATTAACGGCAAGTTGTCATACTGATAGCGAAAGTCCGACACCTATCACAGTTTACCCCGTTAACGTTCGTGACTCGTCAACTGCTAAAGTCGATGACTTCTAGTATATAGATTTACAGAAAAGTTTGGCGTTCTGTCTTTTTTAAAAAAGTACAAGTGCCTGCAAGCCTGCAACGTAGGTATGATTCTTAAATTCTTAGTTTCTTCTTTCTTTTCTGTTGGTCCGGTGCCCGGCCATCAGTACTCCATTGTAGTTCGTACGTATTGGGAAACGCCTAATTCGGCGACGCTAACTCGGCGATGGCTAACTCGGCGTGAGATTCTTTTTATTAATTATTATTTATTAATATTAGGTAATAGGTACATTTATCAGTTGTCATCATTATCACTTACCAGCTTTCCCATATATTTGTTTAATCTGAGATTTCGTATTAGCCGCAAGTGTGGCTTATCTTTCCTCGTTACTCCCAGATCCCAAATCTTGCCTTATCACTTATCTGGTTGTTTTAGTTTTAGGTTGGTTGCGCTACCACAATTTTGTGCATCGATCGATGCGAAGAAAGGCGAAACGAAGTGAGCAATGGACGGACAACCAACAAACACAAGGGAGCACAAGGATGCACGATGCAGGTACCGGAGAACGAGAACGGGTGAGCGCGAAACAAAATGGGCTGGGCGGGCATATAGGGCTATGGGAGGGAGGGAAGGAAGCATAAGGGACCGGCGGGAAAGGATATCTGTTCCAAAAGAGTGGCCGCTGGCCGGACATGGCCATTTTCCATATTGTCGTTCAATTATAAGATGTCTAGGACCTGCTTAGATCGCTAGATGACATTGCTTTGCCATTTGTGTTATTCTTCTAGCATTTCGACTAATGAATGAATATTTCGTTAAAATCATTCGACTGGGTTTGCGCAGCGCCGTTTGTTTGTCCACTGCATCCTCGACGGACTGCATATATTTGTCTTATTTTATGCCCACTCTCCCCGATGAGCTCTAATCCATCGCATCTGGAAATCGCATCCATTTGATACGATTGGAAGTTGGATGCAGGATCTGGGATTGGCCACAGGCCATTCCCATTCCCCCCGCGTCACTCGATCCATTTCCCTTCTCTTTTCGCGATTATCCCCCCTTTACTATGTGCCGCCGTTGCTATCCCGCGTCATCTTGTGTCTTGTCCCCTTTCCCACACAAATGGTGATTAATCCGTCGCGTTTCAATATGTGCAATTTATGCTTTTCCTCCAAAGTATTCGTACCGTTGTGTATTTCTCCCTGCTTTTGATTGCTTTTTCCTCCCAACTCACTTCCATTGTCCGTTTTCCACTGACCCAATTAGCCCCCGGTGGCGATTTATTTATTTTGCCCCTGGTGGAGTTGCGTTCACTTTTTCCCTGGATGAACAGCACTCCTTTGCGCATTTGTGAAGGGGTAAAGACTGGATTGAGGGGGGGGGGGACACTGGGCAGTGAGCACTCCTCCCTTCCGCTCGCCAGATGTGCGAATCAAGCCCAAGCGGGGGCGCATTGATTCTGCCCGCTCCATCCGCTCCAATTGAGGGCAGCAGCAGCCAAATAAAACGCGCTGCTGCCCGCAGCAGCCATTCTCTCGCTTCACCTAATCCAATCGCATTGCTGCTCTTGAGGTTGTCTTCCAGCTCCCAAATCAATTTGCACTTCCCTCGCGCGCCCATCCCGTCAATTTTCTCCGCCACAAGGACATTCACTCCCTTTGCATTTCCAGTCCTTCAGCCAGTAATTTTCGCGCAAATGGCGCCTAGCTTCCTGCGCACGCTCAGCCAGCGCCTGACCGGCAACCGGGCGAAGAGCCGTAGGGCGCCGGTGCCGCCCTCGCCTTTGGCACTGGCCGATCAGCACAAAGGGCCTCCACCCCCTCCAGCACCGCCGCCAAACAGTCGGCGCCATTGCCACTGCCGAGTGCAACTGCTGGACCAGACTTGTTTGGATGCGCTTTTTCCGGTCAGAAAAGGGCCAAGTGTTTGCATTGAACTTTGACCTTTTGAAAGAGAGGCGCAATGGGCCAGGAACTGTACGATCGTGTGTTCACGCACCTGGACCTGGAAGAGCGCGATTACTTTGGTTGGGCCCGGCCAACCCGTTTTGGTCAATCGTTCCTCTCTCACAGGACTCCAGTTCACGGACCACTTCCAGGTGCAGCACTGGCTGGATCCGGCCAAGAAGATCCGCAAACAAGTGCCCATCGGGCCGCCCTACACTTTTCGTTTCCGTGTCAAATTTTTCTCTTCGGAGCCTGCCAATTTGCGCGAAGAGTTGACCAGGCGAGTGTCGGCAATTGTAGACCGCCACTTCGAATGCTTTTCAGGTACCAGTTCTTTCTGCAGTTGAGGAACGACATCCAAAACGGGAAGCTGGACTGCCCCCGCGACGTCACCGTCGAGTTGGCTGCACTTGCGCTACAATGTGGGAAAATGAAAAATCGGCAGCCTAACTCGCTCCCCTTCAGCCGAGTTTGGCGACTTCAGTGCCAGGGAGCACTCGCTCGACTTTGTCTCTGAATTCCGTTTCCATCCGGCCCAGGACGAGCAAATGGAACTCGACATTCTGAACCATTTCGCCACAAAGTGCACTGGACTTTCGCCGTTGGATGCAGAGTTGGCCTATGTGAACAGGGCGCGACGATTGGACTTTTACGGAGTGGACTTGGTGGGAAATGGGGGAGGGCCTGGGACGGCATTTTCATGTTCAGCACCCGGTGGAAGGCAGGGACGGGAACACGTACAAACTCGGGCTGACGCCCACCGGAATGCAAGTGAGAATGGGGGTGGTGGCTTATTCGGCTCATCTGTTCGATATGGGTGTTCGACGGTGCGCAGAAGATTGGCCTCTTCCTATGGGAGAAGATCCAGCGCCTGGACTTCCGCGGCAAAAAACTCACTCTGGTGGTGGAGGAGGACCTGGAGCAGCCCAGGTCCGCGGGCCAGCTCATCCAGCTGCACACCTTCGTGTTCGAGCTGTCCTCGCACAAGGCGTGCAAACACCTGTGGAAGTGCGCCATCGAGTACCACACCTTCTACCGCCTCAAGTTCCACCATCGGCGCGCCCAGCGCCAAAACCGCATTCAGCTGTTCCGATTGGGCAGCACTTTTCGGTACAGGTAGGGCACCACCAAAGGGTATAATGCCTGGATGAGTTGGGCTTCTCAAATGCCGGTTGCCACTCGCCCTACTCTTTTATTCTCTAGGGGCCGCACCGAGTACGAGAGTGTGCACCGCGAGGAGCTCGGCCCTTCGCCGACCGCTGTTCGCCGTTCGGCCAGCTATACCCAGTTCAGCAGACGTCCTTCGCAACGCTACGCAGCTCGCCAGAGGACCAAACCCAGGGAGGAGCTGACAAACGGGGGGAATGGAGCTGCGGCAGAGGAAAGGGAGAAAACGGCGCCGGTTCCGAATGGAGCGCCCAAAATGCAGCCGAATGGGCCCAGTTCAGCGATCCCGGTCGCAAAGTCGCCGACCAAACGGCAGGAACAGCATTTTGTGACGACGATCCAGATCAGCAGGGCGCAAAGGGAAAACGGAAACAACGGCAGCAAGGCGATGGACCCGCAGACGACGGCCACACGCATTCCCAAATACGTGCTGGCCAACAGCACAACACAGGTGATTGGCGCAAATTGAATCCGAAATGGATTAAACCACATATCGGCAGAATGTGCGCTAAATTCCATTCTTATCGGTTTTCTCTGCACTTTTTGGCTTCCGCCTCTTTCAATCGATTTCCCCATTCCAGCAATCCGCCGCTGTTCCCCGCTCCTCCACAATCACTGTTTCGCCGCAACGCAAGTGCACCCAGATTCCAGTGATCCGAACAGGCCAACAGCAGCGGAGGGAGGCGAAGACGGAACTGTGAGCGGCGGGCGGACAGAGGACACAGAGACAGACACCCTTCTTTCACCAATGAGCCAAACTATGTATTTGCCCGCACTGCGACCGACATTCACTTCTTTCCCATTTCCGTTTGAATGAAGGGATTATGGAAGCCGCGGAGGAGGCGGAAAGCGAAAGATGACTAATGTGTAATTGATTGTGGGGCAAACGGCGGGAAGAATGCCGCCGCCGAAAACGGGGGATAGGCCATTTCGCCCGCCCCCTCGCGTCGTGTTGCCCCGTTCCAGTTCGCCCAATTCCCCCAAAATGGCGGTGTTGCCCCCGCAAAAGCCGCGACGACACTACTTGCCGCTTTCCCTCTCGGAGTGGGATTTGCGCGCGAGGAAAGAACGAAAAGGAGGAGGAGAGGAAAGGCATAGTGCGAGGAGGAACAGCACAACAGGGATTGTCGGCACGTCCCTCGACCGACCCATTGTGCCGACCAGCAACACACCACCGCTGGAGGCGCCTTCTGTGCCTGAGCTTCCCGAGTACCCCCCGCCCCTGCCCTCTCGGTCCCTCTTCACCAAGGTTGGCGGCATTCCTTGCATTTGGTGCCATTGCCTGTCACCGCAAGATGGGGCAACTGTTTCGGCACAACTCTCGTGCCACCGTGGCCAGCGAGTTGGAGGACGACGACGTGCGGAGTGTGGGCAGTCTGGACACCGGGATTGCCAAGAAGGACCGACAGCATCGGCGCGAGTCGGGCACGCGCTCAGATATTTTCGCAGGAATGACGAAAAGCAAGTTCTTTCTTCCCTTGGTGACCAATTTCGATGTCTTCCTGTTCAGGCCGTCCCTCTGGCCTTGGCCTGTTGTCTCTCTCCACGCTGTTTCTCGGCGCCAAATCTCGGTCGCCGTTCGGGCGGCGGCGCTATCGAGTGCAAAAAGTGGCGGCGGAAGCAGCACAGGGCGAGACAAGAGGACAAATGCCGCCGCTGGGCGAACACTGCATCTGGCTGCGCTCGCGCGGACTGGCCGACGAAGCATCGGCAGAGGTGGCGGAGGAGGAGGCAGAGGCATCCGGCAGAAGTCGTTGGTTCGAGGCCTGACTCAGCCGGCCACATCAGCGCCGATCCAATCCACCGGCCCATTTCTTCCTTTGTTTGTCCCTCCGCATAATCCGATTCCCTTGCTCCCCGCGACGACTCTTTCTGCATTTTTGCTCTTTGCCATTATCACACGGACTGTGCGCTTCGATTTGTTTATTTGCGTAATCAATCTGTTTGCCGTCTGTGCGGCTTAATTTGCACAAAACTCGTTGCGGGTGAAAGGGCGCAAGCCCATGCGCAAACAACAGCATGGGCCGGGAGGAATTAATTGGCCAATCCCACAACCGCACTCCTCTGCCAGATGTCTCGGCTGCTGCCCCCCTTCTTTCTCCTGCTGGTCCTTCACGTGGCCAGTGCCCAACAGCCCTATCCCTGGCAGCAGCAGCAACTGCCCCGTGTCCAGCAGCAGCACACTTCGGACCCTTTCTTTGGCCAAGTAACCAATCTTCTTTTTGCGCACGTGACGACCTGACTCTTCAGCCCTCCGGGTGTGTGCCTTGCGTCGTTCAGTTCTGCTGCTGCTGTTGTCCCTCCGTCCCTCCAGTGCCCCAACAGCCTTCGCTAGTCCCCCCATGGCAGAGGCAATTTCCGTCATTTGCGTTCCGAGTCCGTATTGGTTCAGTCAAAACGGGCAGCAACTGCTGAATGGCGGAGATCAACAGCCCCAACAGCAGTCGTACTTCTACTCGCCGAATGGGGGCCCATTCCCCTACCCCAGTCAGTATGGCCAAACGCCAAACCAGCAGCAACAGTATCTGCCCCCACCAGGCAATCATCGGCTCAAGCCCAATTGGACACACTTTTTCTCATTCAGCGGGCACTAGCAACAACCTCCCTCCCTCGCGCCAACAAGGTCAGGTTCTGACATCCCATCATGCGTTCTCCCCTCTCAGGCGCGTTCTTGGGCAGTCCGACTGCCAGCTACTCCTCCCCGTCGCCGGGCCCCGTCCAATTCCCGCCTCGGGGCTCTCTCTCTGACCCGTACGGCCAGACGCCCAACAACGAGCCGGGCTATCTGTCCAATTTCCGCGGCGACCGTTACACCGATCCTCAACGGGTACAGGTTGCACAATGGAAAGGGGCGCTGAAATAACCGCAAAACGGAAGGAGACCCGCGGCATGAACGGACCCTTCTTTGAGAGGACGGGCGGAGAGCCCAGCTACCCGGGCGGAGACACGCTCACGCCAGCACAGCAGTTGCAACAGGGGCCGCGGGAAGAGCGCAGAAGGGAGCGCGATGAGACTGAAGCGACACACGAGTCGACATTCTCGCTGCTGGAGGGGGACACGAAGAGGGCAAAGCGCATCATGGACAAGGAGGGGAGAAAGAAGAAACGGAAGTGATCTGGCATTCGAGATTCTTGAATCCTGAAAATATTCCCGGAACAGCCACTGGAGACCACTCATATACACATAATGTAGGTTCAAATCGACATCAGAAGTTGGTAATAAGGCAAGTGGATGGCAGCGGAGGAGGTCGAATCTCAGGGGAACATTTTGTCGTAGAAGGCGAGAAGACAGAAAAAGAAGGCGGTGATCAGCGCGAACAGAAAGAGCAGACAGCGGTCCAGACAGTTGGCCAGGAACTCCCACTCCAGTGCACTCCTGGAAGAAGGAACGGATCCGCATTCATTTGGCTCTCCCCTCCACCTGCGCATCATCTTCTGGCGCTTCACCATTCGCGTGCTGCCCAGCGACTCGGCCCGCTGTCGCAATTTCCGCTGCACCACGTGCAGCTCACTCTTGCGCTTTCCGTATACTCCCTGACGGAGGGGAAGAGCCTCGGGATTAGTCGCCATCCCCTCACCTGTGCCAGAAAATCGGCGGCCTCCACGATGGTCTCCCTCCGCCTCCGCTCTCTGCCCACCACCCGGCTCGCCTCCTGGGCGGCCCTCAGCGTTTCCAGCGCCAATTGGCGTTCGCGGCGCAAGGCGTCGTTCATTGGACGAAACAAAGCGGCCACAAAGCGCAACGACGGAAAGCGGCGTGTCTGCTCCGGGGGCTGTTTCTGCTCGCTGAGCAGACCGCACTCCACCCAGAGCTCGTTCAGGTTGGCCGGCGGCTCCAGCACCAGCGTCCAGAACCAAGGCCGGATGAGCACCTGAATGTGGTGGAGCACCAGCAGACCAATATACCAATATAGGTAATCCCCTTGCCCTCAGGACGGGCCGGGGCAGTGCGGGCAGACGAGATTTGCGGGCGTGCAGGAACAGCACCACGGTGGCCAGGAAGGTGCCGAACACGATGACGAAGATGATGCCCATGTAGTACCAGCTCATCAAGGGCACGTAGTTGGAAGTGTTGGGCATCTGGTGGAATCGGTTTGACATCCAAATACCTATTAGAGCTTTCCCGTAGCTCACTTGATTGGTAACCATCATCATCATAATGGACATTGTCAGCAGCTGCGTGCAATTGGTCAACAGTACTGTCCGATTTCGCCCCGCCTTTTATTGCCCACCGTGTTGATGCCCAAGTAGAGCTTCTCATCTCGCTCCGACGAGCTGGAGGAGGGCGTGAAGAAGCCGACAACTGCCACCTGAAGGGACCTCCGGAGCATGTCTCTTCCCAATTCCTAAACACTCACCACAGTGATGATGGACGTGGGCACCACCAAGTTTATGATGTAGTAGAGAGGCTTCCGTTGAATGACCAGGTGCGCATACAACATTGTCCACGGTTTCTCGCAGCATTTGAACATCTCCTCGTGCCTATGGAACTCAAACGAGATCACCTGCAATGGACACTGTTGCCATTCCTTCCTCCGTCTCTTGTCTTGCTCACCGTCCACTCGTCGTTCTGCACAAAATTGTTGAGGTTGACCGTCGGCCGCGAGTAGTGGTAGTCGATGGTGGCGCTGTCATGGGTCCAGGACGAGATGATGAAGCTGCAGTTTTGTTGGTCGTAGGGGAAAAAGCGGCTGAAAATGGACATAATTGGCCGAAAAGACATCGGCGGTTGTTGGCTCACACGTTCATCTTGCAGCTGAGTTTGTAGATGGCCGGGAACATCAGCTGCACGTGCGCCCCTCTGCCGTCACCCTTGGTCCGATTGGCATTTAAACACAAATGTGGCATTTCGTTCGTTTATTTTATGTTTATCGACAGTTTTAGTGTTTGTTGAGTTCAATTTTACTAGGTATTTTACAATTTTACTAGAGCTCTCGCCCACCCGCCAATATCCCGTCTCCACAATGGCATTCATCACGGCTTCGCCCCTTTTCCTGTCCATCTGTTCCGAGTTGTACAGCACAGTGTCCGGAATCCAGATTTCCTTTTTTTGAAGGATCGGAATCAAATTGAACCGAAAAACAAAACCTCAAAAGGCACAATGGTCTTGTTGATCATCTCGTAGTCGTGAGGGTCCCAGTCCAAGAACTGGAGGTAGAGAGTCGACAATAGCGAGTGTTTATACGGTTCCCACTCACCTCGTCGTACCAATCTTGCACCTGAGAAAAAAGGATTTAGCCTCTCTCCCTTACACATTCCCAACTCACCATCCACACGTTGGTCACCTATGATTAAAATTGCATATTTTTATAGAAATTTTGATAGCGAGTAGTAAAAAGCTCACGATGCTCTGGTAGCGTTCATTCTGTGGGGAGCGATTGTGGAAGACCACAAGTACATATAATATGGTTGTCTGTTGGCCCACTTACCACTTCGAGCAGCTGGTACAGACTCATGCTCAGGTTGATCTGAAACGGGAGGTGGCGTCAACTAGTTAATAAATGGCTCGTCACCCGAGTGGGCTCCTGGTGGTTTCTCCTCGGGTGTGCTAAACGTTCATCAAATGGGAATTCCGCATTTGGACTGATCCGCACCTGTTGCCTCGTAGAAGTTGCGGTCGAGCAGGTCCTCCACGATTCGGGCGGGCGCAGTCAGAAAGTCCTTCTCCCGCTCGTTCGGGTCCACCGCCCACCTCTGAGGCCAGCTGGCGTTGTTCCGATTGCCCATCTGAAGGTTGCAGTTTCAGTTTCAACGTTGTCTATCCATCCCATTTCCTCCCACCCCTTCTCGCTCTCTTCTCCTCGCGGCCGCACTGCTGCTCTCAGTGGTCGGGGTTCTGCCGGTGCGCAGCACTTCCGAGCGCACATGGATGTCGTCGAATACATATTCCGGGGGGAACTCCTCCTGGAAGAGTTCGGATGTTCCCCCACAAGTTCGGGCAGTACACCGAATGAATGTGTTGGCACCTGCAGGTGGCGGTACCCCCAGGCGTGCACCTCCGTGGACAGCGTCTCCATTCGGCCCCACTTCTCGAATTGACGGGCGCCAACAACGCTGAGCAGCAGCCAGGAGAGCGCCAGCAGATCGGCCGCGCCAACAACCAATTGCATCGGAATACGGGGAGAGGGCCAATTCAATTGATTTTTGATGTCCCAACGTGATGTTGCTTCTTCGCATGGAATGAATGGATGTTTTGCGCCGTTAATTCCGCATTCCCTGAAGAGGCAAAAAAGAGGTGGGCAGAGGGAGTGCCGCCTGCCGGAGACAGCGGCCGCCGCGAAAAGGTCCGCAGGCAATCGATGTGGAAGGGAATAAAAGATGCAGACGGCGGCAGGAACACGGCACGGGGAGGAATAAATGGCCTGGGAGTGGGAAAAGGCACATTACGGGGTAATCGGATTGGCACACGCTGGGAGTGGGGAAAGTGCACGCGGCTGCGGATCCGAGGACAAATTCAAATTTTGGGCTGACTGGAAATGGCCATTTGCGCCAGAGCACAATGTGGCGCCTTCATGCGCCTGACCAAACACCAGAAAAACATTATCATTGTCTGGCATCTGTTTGCTGAAACAAATTTGTTGAAAATGTGGGGGAGGTGGAGAATGGCAAATGTGCGGCCGCGGCGACTGGAGCGAGGGAGGACGGACCGCGAGAATTGCAAATTGCACCAACAATAAATTGGCGGCCGCCGCACCGCACAATCGAAGAGATGCAGCGGAATCGAAATGGGATGGCTTTTGGCCGAGCGTAAATTGGCCAACGGAAGGCGAAAACGGAGTACAGAACGGCGGACCAGAGACGAAGGCCCCACATTGCTCTGCTCTCCTCTCTTTTATCGCACTTCTCAATTTCAAAATGTTTGTCCAATTCCAATTCACGCTTCCTCCGCCTCTTCTTCTTCTTCTTCGTCGTCGTTCCTTTTCCCGTTGCTGCTCTCCGCCACCCCGGTCTCGTCCAGCTCCTCCTGCTCTTCCGCCACCACCTTGGGCACACATTGCGCCAGCTCCACCCTCGGGTAGTCGGCCACCGCCATTCCCCCGATCATGCCCAGCATAGCGCCACCCAACGTAGTCTTTCCGTGCTTTCTACGCCACGCCACGTAGCCCAGACACGCCTTGTGCAGTTTCTTCACCAGCTTCGGTGCAATTATCCGGGTCGCGTGGTTTGTCAGCCATTTCGGCAGTTTTCCTCGGGGGTCGGCCAGCGTCACGTAGTTGAACTCGCAGCCGGCCTCGTTTTTGCGCAATGGACGCACAAAGTGCACAGTCAGGTGCACAATGCCGCGGATGTGCGATTTGTTGGGCGGAAACCTCTGAAAATTTGGGCGTCATTCAATTGTAGTAGTTCCGGGAGACTCCTCACATCGTGCCACACCGAGTGGGCCAGAATGAACTTCTCGTCGCCCACGTCCAGCCAGGAGCGTAACAACACAAAATCGCGGCTCTTGAAGGGAGGAAGCCCGCCAACTGAAAGCGGTCCCTAGCCCAAAATAGATGGGGGGAGACAAACGGGCATAGTAGCAAATGTCGTTGTTCGGGTTCAGGTAGCCCACGGGTACTGTGTGCAGCACGTGCTTGTCCCACTTGTGCCGGTACTCCGTGTCCTCAACACCCGATTGATTGGTTCGCGCACAAAAGAACCAATTATTCACTCACATGCAGCACTTCGTAGCACAATGAAGCGGGCACGTCGTGGTACTCGCCGCGCACTTTGATCATTTGCAGCGGCGAATCGGCCATCGTGCGTCGAGTCCACACTTGAGTGCACTTCCGCTCGAAGGCCAACGTCCACCCGGTGTGGTCGTCGCACAGCGCCTTCGCATAACGGTAGTCTGAATCCTCCAGTACCTGGACTGCGTTCAGGTTCATCGCACTGGAGGCGTGAATTGAGTTGGCTGGCGGAAGTGGACTGTTGTCCGCGGAGGAGGCTGCAACGGAACAACGACAACAATATGGGGGCTATTGCTTGTGTTCGAGTACTTTTGGCCGGCATCGGAGCAGTTCGTTGGTTTGAACGCAGAATTTGAACCGGGAAGATGCGAAATACACTGCGTGTGCACCTGCGATGGGTTATGGGTGTGGAGTGGGCCTCGAACGGCCAGCAGGCCGCAGTTGTGTTTGTATTGGATTTCCCCCCTTTGCTCGGCCACCACCAAAATGGGCATTCCCATTTGCCCTATTTTCCTGGGGAACAGAGAAAGAGAGGACAAATGAGAAATTCCAGGGAGAGGTAAGTAGGGAGGAGGTGGACGGGAAGAGGCGTGGGTACTGCGGGAACAAATTCATTGGCTGGAAATTAATCTTCCCTGGAGCCGCCATTCAAAGGGAAAGCCAATTCCATCCACGAATAGTACTACTAATATAGGTTGGGCACGAGATGAAAGAAAGAACGGCTTTGATGAACGGGCGTTGAAAGAAACGGCTGAATGTGGAAATAGCTAATAATCTCAGCAAATGGGACTCACGGGCGAGTGACTCGCGGAATATTTAGTGGCAGATTTGCCCCAGCAAATACCTCCAAATGCGCCCTTCTCAGGGGTGAGTGAGTGAATTTTCATTCACTCCCATCCCCGAAAAGGGATTGTCCAATCAATAAGCGCATCAGCAGACGACAGATTGACACCAATAGGATTACAAGGCAACACGAGGTCCCTCCCCAAAAAATCAAAATTCGGGAGCATTGATTAATAATATATTCTGTAGATTTGTTTATTTCAAAAATATCCACCACTTTTCTTGTGTAAAACATTTGAATGGTTAGCACCTCTTAGGAAGTGTTAGTTAAGTTATTCTACGAATTGTAGCATCATCTTAGGTTTGAGCAGAACAGTATTGTCCGATGCGCTTAGAACTCTCCTCCATCATTCTCTGCTAAATAGTATTCCATATGTTCTTTTGTATGTGCCCGGTTAGTGGTCCAGGATGCGAAGGTTCCCGGAAACGATTTTCTGCAACAGAATGTGAAAGGAATGTGCAAGGGTGGTTGTCGGCCGATTACATTCTCGAGAATTGTTCCCGGCGGGATATCCTGGTTGGGGATGATTGATTTAAAGACGAATGCATTTTATGCAAATTGGCTTACAATCCGATCGCCATGGTTCGCAATGATGATCACTGTTCCCTAAATGGTAGATGGTGAGAGCGCCGAATATCATCCATTCTCCAACAGCAGACCTTGAGTGCCACATCCCTCCCGAACCAAACGTCCCCTGACACCGTCAAGTGGTCCAGCTCGAGCAGATCGGGAATGCCTTGGAAGCGCTTCAGGAACTCTTTGACCTTGTCGAAGGAACTGCCCAATTTGACCTGCAAATCGGGACAAAGTAGGGATATTCCGCGGGGAGGGGGACCAGCGGGGTCGTTGGGAAGGAGCGCAGGGAGCTCAGAGTCAGGTAGCCGTTTTCAATGTCGTACAGGTTGCTCATCAGCAGAAGCAGATCCGAAGTCTTCTGCAAATTCCCACTGCCATTTTCGCGTAATCAACAATGTTTGGTTGCCTTGACGGGCAGGAACCGGGAACGAGGGACGTTGATGCCTCAAGGGACGGGGACCACTCACTCACTGCATTCACCCGGAACTCTAACCACAGGCCCCCTTGAAACACTTGCAGGCGGCGCCAGCGGCCGTCTCCAGCTGGATCACGTCCACACCCCGATCCAAGTGCTTCGGGTTGACAATCACCTGAACTGGTCCAAATTTGCGCATCCTTCCTGACTCCACACACTTCCATGTCCAACTCCCTGTTCTCCACAACCCGCTTGATGGCGTTCAGGTCTGCCCACAAATTGTTCGTGTTGAAGATCCTAATCGTGTTTTTAACCCGCCCGAAATGGCCGACTTCATGCCTGAATTTGCTGACACTCTTGAACTCGTCCACGTAGTCGGCGGGCACTTGCGCAATCTCGAGCAGCATCAACCTCCCCTCGTACTCTATCAGCGTCCCTCCCTTCACATCGGCCCTCGTTTTGTCCGTGACTTCCATTATAAACTCAGACTGCACGAATCACACACACATTATCAAGGTAACACATTAGCTTACCCCCCTTGACTGCATATAATTCTGAAATGGCACAACCAAGGGTCAGACAGTTTTTTTTTAATTCACCAGGATGTGCGGATCCACTGTTGCCTTAAATTGAAATGCATAAGCATAACGAGTTTCTGTTAGAAGCTCACTCCCAGGTTGTCGATGTTGCTGAGAAACACGTGTTTCTTGCCCTGTTTCAAAAACTTCTCCAAAAGGCCAGAGTTGACGAATGAGTCGTAAAAGTTGCCGTGGCCAGGTGGGTACCAGCTGAAATGGGACTTTAGGGCAAGGTCCAGGAACCGAAGGACCCACCATTCCATGTCGTCGTCAGTCAGATTTTTGGCAATCGGCATGTACGATTCGCGATTGACTCGAGGATACCTGAGTGCCCCGTCGTATTAATACACATCCGTTCCAGAGAGGGTATGAACCTGGATTGGGCGAATGAGAGTACCTGAAAGTCAATTCCTGAAGAATGCATCGAGAGTTGCCGATTGTGGTACCTCCACCCGCACATTGGTGTACTTCTTCAGCAGCTTTTGGGTGTCGTCATCCGTGTTGAACGAATTCATCAACACCAGCGGCACATTGACGTTGTACTCTCTGTTCAGACTCTGCAATCAACTCGCAATATCCCTCTTGGGCGAGAACTCTCTTTTCCCACTTGAATCTGCTGTAGCGTCAAATCCAAAAATGTCAGATCGTTGCGCACCGAGATAATCGACTTTGGTCCTTTGCAACCCATCGAAGTGCCAAGGCCTCCTGAACAGAGTGGTCTCGAACTATTTATAACATTTCCACGAGCACTTGCCGTTCAACTTGACCACAACCAGACTGTCCAGCAACTTGGCAATATTGTCCCGTTCGGCCTTTTCCAACTGCAAGTAGGGAGTGATGGAGCCTGCCGGCAGGGGATTGATTTTTTTCCAGTCGATTGTGGTCTTTGCGCGCAAAAAGCTGAAGAATTGGTGGTCACACAAACATATGTTAAATTGCTTGAACACCGTGCAAACAATGCCAGGAAATTGTCGAATTCCTTCCGCCAGTACTGCAAAAAGCTTCAACTCCGAATCCAGTTCAGGCAAAACTTTGGACCTCTTTCTTCTCGTTTGGAGCTGTGTCCAGCAATCTGTTCAGCTCCTGCTCCAGCAGCACGTAGGTCTCCCGCTTCGTCGACGACTTCCATTCTTCCGAGCTCTAGACCGAATAATGGGTTGTGTAAATCAAAAAGTGGGAGCTACCCAACATGTTTATTCGCAAAATAGTGGTGTTGTGGGTATTCCATGTTTGTTTTTTGTGTTTTCCTTACTTCGCTCATGGAAGCGAGCCGTTGGACGCGAATGGCCAGTTTATCGGCATTGGACAGATTGAACTTATCAGTCGAGGAGTTAAACATATCGGACGTTAAACAGACACTAAGTGGACCCCAAAAATACTCTTTGTCTGTCGGCGGATTATAATGATTTCTGAAATTGATAAATATGGAGAAATGGAAGAAATGAGGGGGCATCATCTTATCAGTTAGAGGTATCAGGCAAACATCCATATCACCCCTATAAACAAAATTTGCACTCAACGGACAACATTATTTGCTCAAACAACTAACTGATCAAATGTAGAATCGGTCAAATAAGGAAATTCTCTGTTTGCCCATTTTCCGCTCAAAGAGCATTTTGATAGACGAAAAAGAGACAATATATGGGAACCGCAAATCGCACATTTTTATTATTGTGGGTCGGGGTGACATTCCTTCCCCACCTCGTTGGTGCTGTTCGTATTCTGAACCTGATTGGAGTTTGTCTTTTAACGGAAATTTGGGTGTTTGGCGAACACAAATTTGTTTCATTTGGTTGCACTTTATAGTTTGCGCTGCCCAATCGAAGAGATGTATTAATGGAGTTATTATCAGAATGCAATAAATAAGCCACGGGACGTAGACAGAGACAAGATCATCATGGTCAACGGAAACAAACGGGCGGCGAAGAGAGTCTCGAGAAAAACGTGACTGGGTGATTAGATCTGGTGAGAAAGACCTTTAATCGATAAAGTCCACACAATAAACAAGTCTAGGCAAGATGCTAGAGATTGCATGTGCAGAATTTGATCTCTGAGATAAGGAATAAACAACTCCTATTACATATTTGTGGCGACAGTAAATGCTATTGGGCGTTTAAATTAGATTTTTCGCGGAGACGGAAACAACAATTTTTTTGGTCAGGAGGAGCAAAAAGTACCGAACTGCCTTTTATGATGGGACTGACTCCGCCTCTTTCCACCACCCATCGAACAGATAAATCAATCAACTCTTTCTCAAAACCCAAACGCAGCTGCCAAAACCAAACTAGCTACCCTAATTTACACATCAATACCAAACAGTCCCCTTTTTACAAAATATGTGATTAATGATTATAAAACCCACCTTTTCAAATTCTGTTCTTCTTGCCCCTCGTTGGGGTGGTTGCTTTTCTGGGCAGAGAGAATTGTTTTGAGATTCCATTTGAGCAGCAGAAAATGAACAAATAATCTGCATTTATCAACAAGATGTAAATAATTTGAATGTAATATTAAATATTATTCGGTTATAAACAACGCGAATTTCCAAGATGGAATTCTGCAAGTTGTAGAATTTTTTAAAGAATTGCTCGATTTGTCTTTACTCCAAAAGTCAAAAGATGCATGTAATATACATATTGTATGTAGGTATCTGCGTTAAGTAAGTATATAGGTATGTAGTATGTGTTCAGGAGAGACCAAATCCAATCAGAATTCCTCCGATGAAGCCGCCGATCAATCGAGCATTCTCCACAACCAGCTTGCTCAACTCCAGGGGGAATTTGATCTTTTTGGCAAACAAACAGCGGTCCCTCACATTCCTTGACGCCTTCCTTTGCAGAACAAGGTCGCCGCTGCCTCCGACCATTTCCAGTCCTTCTCCGATCAGCGCTCCCAATTGGTCACGAGCCGCGTCCAAATCCGCCTTCAGTCTTTGCTTGCGCAACTTCACATAGCCCTGGCATTCGGCAATCTGAAACGGGACTCAAAATATTATTAAGCGTCCTTGTAGGCCCACTTGAAATAAGACTATCGAAGAGCCAATGAACAGTGCGGCCATTTTGCTCGTTTTCCCAAGAAAATAGCCTGTGACGCTGAAAATAACTTGAACACTTTCTCCCAAAAACAAATTGCGTACAATCCCCCGGTGGTCCCAAATGCCACTTGCAGGCTGGCCGGTTGCTGCTTGATTTCCGCCATGCTGCTGAGCACTCGGTCGACAACCGACAGATTATCGCCCGGGGGAGATCTCGCTCTTACAATCGCCATACGAATAAATAGTGTGTCGCCAATTCTAAAACAGATAATAGTGGTGTATCAGGCTTATGTTTGTATGTTTCTGTCATCGCGTAAATATTTTCCTCCGATTATGTACTGATACTACAAGAGTGAATTAATAATAATATTAATTGATAAACGACAGTTAATTTTAAGCTTTGATTAGCCATCAACAATCAAAATGGTGATATTTTAACTCGCGATTAAGGAGAATTATCCGTTTCATTCCGATTTTCGAATTTCTGCTCTCAATTCTCCTTCTTTGGTCGCCGCATATTAAGAGAGTATTTTTTCCAAAGTAGCCGTTTGGTGACTGGAACAAATGGAAGTTTTGCATAAAAATGACAACCAAAATAGCTACCTGTTCAGTTGGAGGGAAGCAACTATTTGCGAAAAGAGTTGTTCATTCATGCGTATTTGCTTCATTATTTCCTTCTGAAATTTGTTAGCTCATCGAAGAATTGTTTTTGCAGCATCTCACCAGTCGTGTCTTAACCAGTGTCAACTCTTCTGACGATTCTTCATCGAAGGCGCCGTGTGAAAAAGTGTAGAGAATTATCTATTTAAATGTTGGGTCAGTTGCAGGAAACGGAAAGTGTGTCTTGCCTGGAAGATTCGCGACGGATCGCTCTGGACCGAGGGGTGTTGGCTCTCGACCAAGTCGCAGAAGTAGTCGTAGACGTAAGGCACCTAAACGCACGGTGATGAAGCATTATTGCCGCAATCCAGGGACCTCCTCAGCGTCATTCCAAACCGGAAGCCAGCCAATGAAGCGGGGAATTACATCTGCGACGTTCACCCCGCTCGAGTTGTATTTCAGAATTTTGGCGACGGCGCTGATCGCGTTTTCTGTGGCCGTGGTGCTTTCCTCTTGAACGACCGTACAGGCGTCATCAGTCCCATTCCATTGCCCAATCAGAGGGAACCTGTACTCCTGGAATCCGGTCTTTCGATTGCGGCCACCAGCGGCTGCAGCAACTGTGCGCAGTGCGTGGCATAGCCCGTCCCTCCCTTCTGAGCCATGATTCCGCAGCCATAGGCGGCAGCTTGTCGCACCTCCGGGTATTTGTCGGCCAGTGCATTTAGCATGGGTTGGAAGAAGATGTTCACTTTAATCAAAGGTCAGGTCAATGCATTAATTTGTGAACAATCTGCACCGTATCGCTGACTCGTCTCTCCGCCGTACTCAAGCAGATCGTCGAATATGCAGATTCCCCACTGGCGATCTTGGAAGGGACGCCGTGGCGAGAGCAAGGCGGCTAACTGGGGCACCAGCTGTTCGAAACAGGGGATGATTGTCTCGCGACGTGTCTGACAAACAAATCGGGACTCAGCAAAACTGCGGGTCTTCGTTTACTAGGAAGAGATAGTGGATGAGGTCGGACAGGCGGGCGAGCACCGAAGTCTCCAGTTCGAGGACCTCGTTGAGATGCTCTTGGTCCTCCTCGTCCGGTTCGTCATCCTTATCGCGCTTCTCGCGCTCAATTCTTCGCTTCTCGAACCGGTTCAGTTGGTCGTGGATGATGCCGAAAATGGCCTCCACATCCTGGTGCGAGACCACCACCGCATTCTCGCCAAAGTCTTCGATGCATTGCGCGATTCCATTGAGCTAGAAGGGAGCGTCTTGTCTCCGTCCTGAAATGCTTGATAAAAAACCAAAATCACCTGTTCGCACAACACTTCCAGATCGGTCTCTTTTTCGATTGCCTCTTTGTACGAAGTCAAAATCAAATTCCACATTCTTTAAATCGAGAGGTTAACAATTGTGTACAAATAAATGTCACTCGCCTTTTCAGGTATTCATCGCCGTAGACTCTGCCACTAACCATCAAACAGGGGAGACATTCGGCGGCGGCTAAGGGGGAATAAAAGGGCCGGCGGCCAATTAAAAAACTACCAGAGCGGACGCCGTCGTGGAAGACAAACTTGAGCAACGGCACCATCATGTTCAGAACCCTCTCCACGTAGCCGGCGAAACTCTCTTTGAGCTCGCGGGCAAAGCAGACGACCATTTCGCAGGCGGTGACTTTGTCCTCCAGTCCGGCAGTGCGTATTCCCAGCGACCGGTTGTCGTCTGAAAACGACGGTTCCACAGGGGAGTCCCCTCCGGATTACCAATTGGGACGTAGTCCCACTCCTCGTTCTCATCTGCGTCCTCGCCTTCCACAATTGTCACATCCGGCTTAAAATCGGCGGCAGCCAGAACAGCGGGCATAATCATATCCTGGAAATGAACTGATGTGAATCAAGATTCGGGAATCCCCCGAACGCGAATTACCAGATATTTGGCAAATCCCCTTCCCAGAATTTTGCAAATCCGCGCCCACGCGCTGATGAAGTATGAAATCTGGGGGTCGTCGTTGTTCTCGAACTTGACTCCGGAGGTGAGCAGCACTTGCATTCTGTTGTGATGAGGGGGCAAATCTCAAACCGCCTGTTCCCCACTCCCCACATTTGGTCCGCATCCGAGCCGAACAGTTCCGAGCCCACGGCCATTCCGATCAGGGAAATGCACTCGATCGTCTTGCCGCGCAGCAGTTTCAGGTTCTCCTCTTTCGCGTTCTCGAAGACTAAAAACCAATTTTTAGCAATTCTATAATATATTTCACGGACTGTATTTCAGCGGAGGCATTAAATTGTTGTAGAACTTGGCGAAGTGGTCCTGAGCTGCGTCAGCAACGGATGCAATGGTAGTGATCACCTCAAGACGAGAACAAAGTTCCATCATAACCATCCAATTGTGCATGTACCTGTTCCAGCACCAACTTTTTGCCGTCGGTTATCATTTTTTGGAAGGTTTGTGAGAGCACAGATTCCTTAAGGATTGCTGTTGTAGGACCTTATAATGAATTTCGACAGGTACCAATCGTTCCATAATCTGAACAGAGGAATTACGTATGCGCACCATTCGCCGGTTAATGGCCAACCGATGGGAGATAGATGCTGATGATGGTCTTTGGGCAGTCCTCGCAGAAGTTGACCATCGCCGCTGCGGCATGAGCGGCTACCCGTGGAACGCTAAGGTCCCCCATTGCGGTTAGAAGTGCCTAATTATCAGGGATGAATGGCCAAAATGCGGGCGTTACCGGAACAATTTTTTCGTGGCATTTTTTCTGGATGGTCGGCGAAAAATCGGTGCACATTTGGCCGATGGCATTGCAAACTGCGTATCGCACACGCGGATGCTAAAAGTGTAGCTTTGGAGAGAGCGGCAGTACCCCATCCACTGACTGGGTCGGCGAGTTTCGGAAGGACGAGATTGTTGACGATCTCGTGGATCAGGGGCTCCATCTGGCGCTTGCTCCCTTCTCCGATTGTGGAGAGCGCAGACAGACCGGCGTGGCGGCATTTCCAGTTTTCTGAGAATTGGCCAATGAATGAATGGTCTGAATCAGTCATCAGCGACATCCCAACCGTTGTTGAGCAACTCGTTAACGCACTGGAGCGAATGGGCCAGCACCGCCTTTCCCCCGAGAGCACAGGAAATTCTGTCCAGGGATGTCTCTCCAATGCCGGCCGTTTCCTCATCCAGTTCGTCGTCGGCGTCATCCGTGTCCAGCCACTCTTGCAACTCGTCGTCCAGCTCGGTCATCAGTTGGAGACACTGTTGGACTGGAAAGGCATTTTGGATGCGGTTGTTCCAATCCCTCACCCAATGCCGGCAAATAAACTGCACCCTTCTTGCGCATAAAGTTGGAGCTCTCACAGATGGAAACCATCACTTCGAGACTGCCTAATTTATTTTCAGACCAGTTAGACTCTGTTAAAATTGCGATTACTGTGTCGGTAGGAGTCGTCCTTTTCTTGGTTTGCCACCGTTCCTGCGCAAAGAGTGAATATGTCGTTCATGTGCGGCGTCAATATTTTCGGCAGCGTGGTAGCCAGATCGCCCAGACACTGCAGTGGAACGTCGTCGTCATCTTCGGTCTCCACGACGTGCTGGCACACCTTCAAATGTTGAAGTGTGCTTCTGATTTGGATAATTTGGAAGTAGACCTTGATTACGGCTGGCACCAGATCCGAGAGCTGGCGAATTACTTGATCGTCATCCTCGTTGTCACACACAAATGCCACATAGGCGCGTACTGCCGCAGTTCGCACTGTGCTGTCGGCGCCATATAGAAGCGAAGACTGGAACATGGTCTGGAAGGGCCAATTTGAAGTGGTGAAATTTATATCTGATCTGCCTAACCACACTTCCAATTTTTAAAATAAAAACCTTGATCCCGTTTATGTATTTGGGAGAATCGGATCCAAAGATGTTCGGCACGTTCCTGGAAAATGATTACATTTGAAGAGCAAAACAGTTCTCACTCAATGAGGGTCATGCCAGCTTCACGGAAAGCGGCATTTTCGCATGTGGCACACATCTCCAGGAACTGCATGACTCCAGTCCAAGTTTGTTTCCCGGATTCCTCATCTGAATGGAAGACACCCTCTCTCTCTGGAAGTGATTTTATGTGAATAATTCAACCTATGGTGTTCCGCGCCAGCTCTGCGAGCAAATCAGTGAGGCGTTTGCGCAATTCAGGGTGTGTTTCTGCCTGGATGCAGCGCAAGAACTCAGTGTGGAATTGGTCTTTTTGGATGAGCGTTTCGGCAAAGAATTCGTCATACGACGAAGAGAGTAATCGCCGAAGCAGAACCAAGGCAAAAGAGCGAGTCTAAAACTGTGGATTGTGAATACCAAAATCAACATTTTGTGATACATTGGCGTCCACTTGTACATTCAGATATTGGGCGAAAAGAAGAGGGCCTGAAATAATAAAATTAATTTTTGGACAACCACATTCCATCCTTTTGCAGACCTTTATCCTTAAGCGCAATCTTTTCGTATTCTTTTTCTGCCTGGCCTTGAAATGAAAAAATACAGCGATTTTAAAAATGGGGTTTCAAACTTCGCATGTCATTGGCGTTGCTCATCATAGCTGCGAGAAGCTGAGAAAAATCCGGATTTGACATCGCAATATTTCTCCCTTCGAATGGACGCGAGTTTTTCTTCACCTTGGACCTTGGTGAGTGAGTTGTTACCTCAAATTTGATGCTATCAAATTTGGAATACCAACGGAAAAAATATGAATTTTGAGCATCGCAACGATCTTTCAAAATTTTTATAGTACCGATATCGAAGATCACGGAAATGAAACCTATGAAACTCAACTACTACTTCTACTTAGTAGTAAGTAGTAACATACTTCTTACTAGAGGTCGGAGTAACCGGGTTTTCCGTATTACGGCTTTTTTACGGTACGGCTTGTATAACCGTTACGGCTTTTTCGGCCGTATTACGGCTTTTTACGGTCGGAAAAAATTTCCGCCGTTTTACGGCCGTATTACGGCTCCATTACGGCATGCCGTTACGGCTTTCTACGGCCGTATTACGGTACGGCTCCAACCTCTATTCTTACTCTATTTTCCGTCTAGTCTAGGTATGGTATGGTATGCAAGTATGCATGTGCATATATCATGTTCATGTATAATTGTATAATATAGGTATGTATACTATGTCGCAGGAAATCTTGAGAATCAGGAAATCTTGAGAATTTCTACACAAACATAGCCAAACATGGGGGAGAACCGAATAGAAGTAGACTAATAGATAGTTTATGGCCACTTTCATAGTCAATATCAAATATTTAGGCCCCAACAACATGAATCTTAAAAGTTATAGACTAAAACCGGTTTTGGCCTAAAAACCGGTCTACAATAACTTGGTTCGACTTTGGCTTAGCGAGCTGATGATAGGTTCAATCGATTCCCCATAGTCGATTTCCTTTGTGGATTTCAATTTCCCATGGATTTGAAACCTTTAAACCGATTATAAACAGTTTCTACGGATTTGGCACACAAATTCTCACTATTTCCTGATTCTCAAGATTTCCTGCGACATATATATGTGATAAGAATTAAGAACTAGAGGTCGGAGTAACCGGGTTTTCCGTATTACGGCTTTTTTATGGTACGGCTTTTTATACCGTTACGGCTTTTTACGGCCGTATTACGGCTTTTTACGGTCGGAAAAAATTTTCGCCGTTTTACGGCCGTATTACGGCTCCATTACGGCTTTTTACGGTCGTATTACGGTACGGCTCCGACCTCTATTAAGAACAACGGCAAAGGAAAAGTTGAACACAACGCAAAACTCTCATCTGTCATCTACATCTATATTTTTTACCGATCCTACTACATATAATGGGGCGGTAAAAAATTATTTTTTACCGGTAGTAAAAAAACCGGTTAAAAAACCGTTTGACAACTCTAGTTCTTTCCAGTGTTGAAGTGACGTCACTTTAGAGGGGTCACAGTGACAGTGTGATAGTGACAGTGACGTCACTGTGATCACTTTCACATCCCATTTTCCAATTATGACTGTGACGTGACTTTGGTGACATCGATT
>VAHH01000247.1:0-41556 GCA_013357305.1 Radopholus similis
ATTCGTGCTCAGCTCGACGAGAGGAATCTAATGGTATATAAATTGGGCTATTTGGAGACATCCCCATAAACTACACTTTAGCCTAATTATTAATTAATGATCTTCACATTTTAGTTTAAGACCGTATCGACTTCGCTCACACAAAAAGATGCCAATACTTCTTACAATGATAGAATTCCGGATACGACTGTAAGCACGTCGGCAGAAAAACTGTTTATGGAGGCGACATCGTCCACCTCAATCGGTATAAATTGCATCCGGAAGCATCTTTAAATTAAGCAATCTATCGCAGGCGGCGACTCGAGTCTTGCAGAAAATCAATCAGAGTACCATCAGCCATCTTCAAGTTCGAATGTAGGGCAAGACGTCTCGACGCCAAGATCTCATGTTTCGGATTCTCACTCAATGGAGCCGGATTCTGCCGTTTCTTCTGTCAAGAAAATTCATTTCTGTGCTTTCATTGATTCAGTTAAAGGACAGGTATCTAATCCTAAACTTATCATTGCCATTATTTATTTTTACAGTGCAAACAGCGTGCAATTAACAATTTCGTATACTGCATAAGGCACATTTTGTTGGACTCTACGGCTCCCTACAAGCAATGCCAACACAGAAGAAAACCGAAAAGTCACTTTAGAATAAATTTTTCGAATATCAAATAAAATTTCAGATAAAAACGAACCACCCCTTTTCTGTACTAATGCGATTCGTTCTTCCTTCAATGAAATTTACTGCTCAACACACTTAATCATGAATGGATTGAAAGACCCAAAAGTGTCCGCAAAAAGGGATGACAAATCAAAAAAGATGCAGAAACAACATTCCGCCGAGCAGAAAAAGGCATTCATCCATTTGCCCAATTTTATCGCATATTTGGCATTTCAGGCCGAATGGGCCTCAACCAGTGACCAATTTGATGATTTTTCTTCCGCTGAAAAGTCAACCGTCGCGTTTAATGAAGGTTACCAAAGGCACATCCAGATCTCACCCTCGAATTCAGGCAAATGCATATGTCCGCGATTTATATAATGTTGTTATTATTTCGTTTTTCAGATTTTTTACACCCCCGCCAGACCGATGGACGAATAGGATCTCAACCTGAAGTGCGAGTCAATCAATGGGCAATTCCTGCTCCTCCGGTCATGCAAGGAGCAGCTCACTCCGATATTTCCCCGTCCAAAGTTGTACAAAGTGGCATAGTCTGTTTTCAACAGAATTACCAGGTAAGTTTTATTTATTTTCACTTAACTCCATCGCCTTTAAGAATCCTCGTAAAATGTCATTTGAAAATCGTCAAAATGTTCCGATTTTCGACCAAAGGATATTTTGCGAGAGGTCACCGCAAAGAGACCCGCCAATTTCGTCGTATGCTGCCCAAACGAATGGCCAAATGAATAATGCGCCAACCAGACGTCTGAATTCAGCGCAGACCCAAGAAATTTTCCCACAGTCCAACAGCATGCAAAATATGGTCAGAGTTGGGATTGTAAACGGGATCAGCACCCATTTTTGCTTCTAGCACCACCAACCGCCGCAGCAAATGACCACAATGGCGTCGTTCTCTCCGCAGAAAGTGGGCACAGCCTATCCGCCCAATCAACATCAGCAACAACAAGTCGCACAGCAATACCAAGAAACTGGTGAAAAAGACAGAAGGTGGACAACCATTTTTATTTTGTACCTGGTAATTGACTTTTAGACAAACAATTATTGTTTCTCGGAGTGTGGATATGCCCACAAATACAAATTACCACCAACCGCAAATGTAACAAAAAACCGTTTCCGGGCGTACTATTCTCATTTATTCAATTCAGATCGGGTGAGGTTTTCGAAGAAACGGGAGACTGCATTCTGAGCAAGACCCACCCCCAGCTGGCTGCGAAATTGCTCCAGCCCAGAAGCATGCTCAGCGAAGAGTCTGCGCAAGATACTGTTATGCTTCAGGTCCAAAACGAACAGCGGGTGAGATACGAACAAAAGAGAACAAATTAGTTCTTCAATATCATGCAGGTGCTAAAAACGGAACAACAAAACGTCAAATTGGCGGTCTCGAGGGAAACGACGGCTATGCGACTGAACCCCAATTTTCCTCCCATGACGCCCGTTAGTCAACGTCAAACGCAGCTGGAGTCGCCTGCGACGCCGTTCCCCCCGCAGCCGCTGACCATAGCCGGTGCGCCTCAACAGCTGCGAGCGCATTACGCACCGCA
This sequence comes from Radopholus similis, assembly GCA_013357305.1. Taxonomy (NCBI): domain Eukaryota; kingdom Metazoa; phylum Nematoda; class Chromadorea; order Rhabditida; family Pratylenchidae; genus Radopholus; species Radopholus similis. The sequence continues at coordinate 2,211 of VAHH01000247.1, forward strand.
GCCGAGTTGTGGAGAACCTGGTCGTGTGCAAGTGTTTGCCCCGCCCAAGGAGTTTGCGCACAATTTCACCCACCTGACCTCCTCGATCGGCTTTTTGAACAACACACCTCCGCCACGGCGGTACGACCTGGACAGGATCGAACGGAACTCGGACGCGACTGTGGCGGACGCAAATGGAATTTTCACCTTCAATCGCTTGCCCGCTGAAAGCCAATCGGACGATTCGACAGTTCGGAAACGCCAACAAAAAGTTATAAAATTGAGGCAGAAGCGGCAAAAAGTGAGGATTGATGGCGCATTCCGCGCAATACCAATGGTCGATTCGATGTGCCGCATCGTTGAAAACCAAGACTTTGACCAAACGGACCTGTTCCCGCTCGGTAAGTGACCCAATTTCCAATTATCCAGCATTTCCTAATTATCATTTGCGATGTCAGGGCTTGAGCCATCGGACGATGAAAGTTCCGACGATTCGTTCCTTTCTCTGGAAGGTGGCGATTTTCGTGGGCTGTCCTGCAATGCGGACGCTCCAATCAAACCACAGAACAACCGGTTGGAGCTGTATTTGCTGAAAAAGCAACTCCGGCTGGAGAGCTCTCGACTCGTCCAGAGGGCCAAATTGTGTGTTCCGATCAACACGGCAGCCAGGCACTACAAAAACAGTGTTGGGGCGGCACTTCGCGTTAGGAGAAGCAATCGCAGAAAAGAAAACTTTGCCGGGGAGGAACAGAAAAATCGGCTCCTGAGATGCGCGTTCACCACCCAACAACAGGTCAGAAGCGAACTGCTAAATATTAAATAAGTACCTCTATTCGAGTGGAATACCTACAATTGCATGTTTTGAGGTTGTGAGAGACGGCAAGGTGGCCATGGGCATTCTCCACTGCACGAATGTCTGCCTTCCGTGGACGCGCCATTGTTCCGAACACGTCACCTGCAATGTTTCGCAGCAACTCTTCTCCTACTGCAAATGGCATCTCTGCAATGAGCTGGTCTCGCTGACCGATTCCGTCCTCTTTAATGGACTTTGCTGGCGTCATTATGGGGAACAACGGCAGAGAGTGGGACGACAACTCGTGGAAAAAAATGTTGGGACTCTGCGCAAGATATTTTTGACTGAGGATAAAATTCAGCAGCAAGTTACGAAATCGGCTGGTCCGCACGTGCCCAGCACCAGCAAAGCTAGTTTGCCCAAGAGGAGAACAGCAGAAGTGGAACCTTTGCATTTTCCCGCCATCAATAGTTCTTCAAACTTACCACCACCACATCATTACGGTATTGGCGAGGGGGTTTCCACGTTCAGCGGGAACGCGGCTGCCGATCGTGACGACCAATTGAACGAAGGTAAAGCCGCGAGGGAACAACGACAGAATAATGAATGAATTATTGCCACTCAGCTATGGACGTGTCATTGGCCTCTGTTGCGAAGGACCTGGGCTTCGACGGACGCGAACTAACCGAAATGCTCGCAAAACTTCCAGTGGAGGAGGGATTCGATGGGGAAATGGATACGGACGAGGACAATTTGCTCAGTGCGTTCTCTATTTTTGATGCACTTTTTAAGCCATTCCCGTTTCAGACGACATGAACAGAGACGACTCCGACGAAGTGCCACCCGGGGTCGCCATAGGGCACAGCTGGGCGGATGTTGAGCAGTTTTTGTTGGAACAGCAGGAAGAGGGTGTCGGGGCGGCAAAGTGGCGAAGGATACAACACTGAAGAACCAACGCTGAACTGCTGATGCTCCATTGATGCAACACACACACATATCAAGTGTTCCCATTTTTATTGAACTCGTAAGTTGTAAAAACAGTTGCCAAATAAAATGAAAGAAGAGATAGATTAGGAGGATGGTGTGGCATTTAGAGCTCTACTAACCGGATCTTCCTTACAGCTTTTTTTATGATAACAGAAATTTTAATTTCTCAAAAATGCAAGATTTTCAAAATTTCATTTTATAAGAGCGACATAAAAATTAGCGATGTTGTATCAATATTGGTAGTGAAGTTGGGGAAGAGTTCGCTTCAGAAAGACCAGCATTTCCGCTTTGTCCGGTTCAAGTTGAGAACGCCGATAGTTGAAAACATCGCGTGCCGTTGAAAAAAGCTGTTCATTGGCCACACTCGTAGCCGGCGCCGCCAAATGGATTCGAGCCGCCGCGGCCAACAACGGAAATTGTTTGTGATTCTGCTCCCAGAACTCGAGGGGATCCTGCTCAATCTCAACATGAGGCATGGCCGTATACGCGTTAATTTCGGACAACAGATTGGGCCCAGTAGGACCTTAATTTTTAATTCTATTTGTTGGACATTTTTTATCCCAAAACAAAGAACCGCTGGTTGACGCTTCTGTTTCGAGCGAAGAGGAAGCAGGTGGATCAAATTCCGCCAGTGATTCGCTGAACCTTTCCAAAAGTCCAATGAGTGTCATCTTTTTTGCCGCTGGTGGTTTGATCTCATCAAATTCTTCAACCGATTCCCCTTCGACTTTGATCCATGTGTCAATTTGTCGCCTAGAATTCTTTAAAATTATGTGCAATTTTTCGCAGTTGCTATACCTGAAATGTTCGGAACAATCATTGAATTGCTTGAATCGAGCGTCCAAAAATTGGCTGAGCAAATGATTCCTTAAAAGAAAATATGAAACAAATGTCATATATAAACCAATCGCATATGAACAAACTTGTCTTCTTTCAATGGGCTGAACCTGCTGCTAAGCCCGATCACCAGGGATTCGCGCACCCTTTGCACATTCTCGTCCACGATTTCGAGTGCAATCAGCTGCTCTCTTATCATTTGCGAATAACAGTGCTTAACCGAAAGGGGTGATGCGGGGAGGCAGAACAGCCGAGTGAGTTCGTCCATCGGTTTGAGCAGTGTAGACAACTCCGCTATCAGCTGCCATTCGAAATTCTCCAGCGTCAGTTCCATTCTCCGTTGTCCGAATGCGTAGAAATTTATTGGCTCCTCGTTCGGTAGGAGGCTCTCAATCATGGCCAAAGTTGCGTTCCAGCGAACTGGCATATCCTATTTATGCCAACTTTCTTTTGGATAATTTGCAAAAACCAACTTGTTTCTGAGAATGGGTACTCTTTGTATCATGGTCGATCTGCAAATCGTTCAATTTATGACTCGCCAAGGGGGACTGCTTGAAATGTCCGACAATGCGCCTGCACTTTTTAATCACGTTGATAATCTCATCGTTGTTGTCCAATGCACCCCGTACGATTGTGTTCACCAAATGTGCTCCACAATCAGTATCGAAAACGGAATTAAATTGTGGATCAGAAAAAGCCTGGAATATATATTGAATCATGTTTAAACAAGTTTCACTTTTATTAACCTTCCTGAAATTGGTCCCACCATCCCGGACAAAAGCAACACACTTTTCATTTGGAATCCTCCAAGCGACTAGAACTTCTCGAATCTTTTGCGCAATACGCTCTCTTGTGTGGGTTCCTTCAAAGTTGCTGACCGACAAAACGAAGGAATGACGTTTGAAATGTTCGTCGATGCAATTTGCAGTCAAACTTGGATTAATTTTTTTTTATTTTAAATTTGCAAAAATATAAAATAACCTCAGAAATGAATGTGAACCTTTGCTCCAAGAATTTGTTGTAAAAGCAATTGCCGGACACTTCTCAAGATGCAATTTGACTTGTCGTTTGACCGCTTCGTATGCAATTGGCAAAACAAGAACTCGGTAGTGGGATTCATCTTTCAATCGAGACATGGCATTTGCGCCATTGAATAGAGAGTGTGTGGTGGGGTTGTTCAAAGCCAGGAAAGAATGTTGAGTACACGCGATAAAATTGATTACGCGTTTGTCCATAGCCGAAAGATTGCCTAAATGCACCATTTAATTCAATAATAATCTAATAAAAGTGCGACTAAATTTTAAACTAAATATAAATTAGATAAACAAAACGAACGGCTTCCAGTAACGACAGTGTTGGTTCCATCTCCTTGTTTTAACTTTAGGTCGGCATATTTTTTCGGATATTCACTGTGCCGATGAACCGAGTTAAGATGACAAATCAATCCGCTTGTGCTTGATTTCGCTGTTTTTAACCGTTTTTCACATTCCAGACATTCCGCTTCTGTTGATGATAATTTTTGGAACAATCCAATTTGAAAAATAGCCTTTTCTGGTTTCATTTTTTCACCCTAAATAGCGAATGTGCAAGGGAATAATAGAACCGGATGGGTGAATTTGGCGATTTTTGATGGGCAGTGAAGGGGAAGGGGGAAGAGAGTGCGACGGAGGGGGGACTAAACACTAAACTTGAGTTCACTCCAAACGCACCAAATTCGCGCCAATTTTATCGAAAACTGGGAGCTGATGATGTGAATAGCTTTTCTTTTTCTTTATGAAATTTTCCTTAAGTCTCTATCCATCTTTCGTGTCTTGCTCCCTCTTTTTGACTAGCTGCACTTCTAGAAACTGCTGATAGTGCCAGCCGAAATGGTGGACATGGTTAACCTATCATTTGCACTGAAATAACATTACATTTTCTTGGAGATTAAGATTAAGTTCAGTGAGATTTAATGGCGTTCTGACCCTCACTCGACCGAGCGTCTCTTGAGCCGACGCACAATCGATTGGTGCGCATCGGTAGCTACAGTTGAGTGGGGCGGGGGAGTGTTCCGTCGAAGAATGTGGATATAAATATAAGACGCAGAACGTTCCTGAATTGCTCCAAAACCTCTGCACAAGAATACCCTCCTCATCATTTCCAACGACGCAACACAACTCGACCAAATGGGCGGCCTCCCATCTGAAGGGTAAGAATGCAGCAGTCGGTCTTTACGCCCCAAAAAGACCCATCAATTTTGATCTTGTGACCGGATTATCTACTAGTACTAGTGGACTTTTTCATTCTCCAAATGTGGAATATATAAAAGGGCTCATATTATCAACCAATTCAATGCCCAAAAGGGGTCAATTTGGCGTAGGGTCGTTTTGGCGCCAACCAAAATAGGCGTCCCAAAACAACAGCATAAACTTGAACGGGTGAATCTATAGAAATCAGGCCGCGCCAAAATGACCCCAACTCCCAATGCGGCAATCATGCAAAATTGGGGCCCGGACCAAAAATGCAAAATGCATTATTTTGCGTGGAGTTAATTCTGCAAGATTACCCCCAATCAGTAACGTAACACCGAAACCATAAAAATCCAGAATTTTTGGATCGCAATTTATGCATTTCACCTTCCTTCAAGTTCTCCCATATAACTCGAGGACTTAAAACCTTTTTTGGGCGGATCTGTTCGGAGCAATAACACTTGTATGTCATCGGATAACTAACTATTTCCAATGTCCATTCCTACGACTCAAACCTTCTTTGCTGTCCATCTTTGGCTTTGCAGAAGAGGAGATCGCCGCACCGAAATGCCAATCGCTGGTCGTCGTCTGCCCAACGAGCTGATCTCAGAGCTGAGCGTCTGTGTGCGCCAGTTGCACAAGAGCGACAAATGCGCTCCGCTGCTGCTAGTCGGCGGCCCATTCAGTGTGTACGTGCGCAAACACCACCACAGGGTGGAGGAGGCCAGTGCTGCTGCCGCGGCCAAAGTATGAGAATTATTGAATGGCTCAGTTCATTCGGCTTAGGTTGCATTCGAAACTGAGTCAATATTAATTATTAGCATTCAAAAACACAATAGAGCCAAATTTGGTTATCCGAATTATATTCACGAACTAACACAACAACTGTTAAAATGGAGATTTGTTAAAATTTTTGCAGGTCTGAATCAGTGCCGTGCACTCGTACTTAGGCAGGGATTTGAAAAAGACTAGTTAGTAAGTAGCAACTGATACGAGTTCAATTTAAGAGTCGGGATTCGAGATTGGCATGACGGGGACTGCAACATAAGTAATTCCGGGGGTCCAAAAAGCAGAATTCGGGTGGTGGCTGGTTATGTTCAAAATTTGAAATTCACATGGCCAAATTTCAATTTGGCGCAATTTATGGGAATCAAAAAACTTCTTAAAAGGAGCTGTAGAAAGGCTTGATTTTCATTTTACATCTTCAAGTTCTCAGCCAGCCATCGATCCAATCTACTATTCCTGTCTGACCACCCAATGCGCTCAATCATATCCTGAATCAGTTTTTTGGCTGTACCGGTCCCGAATACCCACATTTTCGGTTGTTACAATCTCGACTCGCATCACGAAATTTTGGAGCCATCCCGATGTTTTTTTTAACATAGATAAAGCAAAGAAAGAGCGTTATACATACAAGATAAACATCATCACATGTATCCGAGATACGAATTATCTGCCCATAACTCCCTCATAATTCAGCAGCCTAATAAAACAATTAATAATTTTTATATTGGGATTAAATGCAACTTTAAGGTTAAAATGGTCAATTCACAACCAATCAAGTGTGAGTGGAACAATTGCCGTTACATGTGCGAGGGTCGCGACAACATTCTTCAACATATCAGCGAAAATCACCTTCCTCCAGCTGTGGCAGATGCACCGCCACTCGTGGATAACGGCGACCAACTTCCCGCCAACACGGGCGGCGGCGGGTTTTTTTTATAGTATTTTAATCCTTGTGTTCATTTTTTAAATTCTAGTGTGGTCATCGGTATGGACGAGCAAATCCGCATCCAACTAGAAAAGAACAGTACGAATTGAATTGAAAACTGAAAAAAATTATTTTCTGATTTTTTAGGCAGCGAACCGGCGGAGATCGAGGAACTGGTGTTGGACGACTGCAAGGCGACCAGCATCAGCGGTCTCACGGAAGAGTTCTCCAATCTCACCACTCTATCGCTGATAAGCGTCGGTCTCACGTCGCTGGATGGTCTTCCAAAGGTTGGAGCTTTTGCACAAACCTCTTGTTTAGAATGCATTTATAGCTCGTCTCTCTGAAAAAAATCCATCTGTGCGATAACAAGTTGAGCGGTGGCCTCGATAAGCTGGTCGAAAGCGCTCCATTGCTACACACCGTCAATCTGTGCTACAACGAAATCAGCGTAATTCAACAGTGTCTTGCTAAAAATTGGAACACTCCCTATTTAGGATTTGGCCACTCTTGCGCCACTGGCCGAACTGAGCAAGTTGGCTGCCCTTGATTTGCTCGGTTGCGCGGTCACTGTAAGTCAATCAATGCAACTGAACTGTTGGATGAATGTGGCCCGTTCAGGAGATTGACGACTACCGCGACGAGATCTTCGCACTCATTCCGCATCTCGAATTGCTGGACGGACGTTTCGGTTTGCTTTCTTTCTTTTACCTCTGCTCAACCATTACTCTTCAGATGATGAAGAGATGTCAGATGAAGTTGACGTTGGCGAAGATAGTCTTGAAGAAGAGGAGGACTCCGTAGAGGAGGAGATCGACAGCGGCGATGAGGACGCGCCTAGCACCGGCGACATGACAAAGGACGGGGAGGAGAAGTCGGCTCTCGAAAATTAGATGCCTATCACTTCTCAGGGACACGTACCATTTGTTATTATTTTATGTTCTGCAGTTACAAAAATAAATTTTCGCTCTGATCACTAGAGACCAGAATTTTAGGTTTAACTGTTTGTACTGCTCTACGTATAGATAGATGCTAAATGAAATAAAGTAGGACTCAAAAATCCTCTCACGTTTGTCACTTCATTGTTTTAATTGTGTAGCTTTAGTAACACAATATTTTACATCGAACATCACAAGAACAATAACAAGCATGAAATGATGAAGCTTGCAAAATGAAAATGCAGATTCATACATTTGCTGGTTGACGGGGTCTACAGCGGGCTGGGCCAAGTTCCAACATAGAAACGATTGGCGGGTTATGGCCGCGAGGGCAAAGGGCCTTGCCCAGCAGTCCCTCCCCTCCCCTTCCGCCCCTTTACAACTTTTCCCGCTGACTATTATTTTTAATTCACAGCTTTCGCAAGACTGAGTCCGAAGGAAACAGACACAAATCAAAATCAGTCCGCAACTTTTATGGCATCGCATAGAAAATAGAAATAATATTGTAGTACATACTATATTGCTATAATTGCACTTTGTTAATTTAGTCAATATCAATAGTATATGTCTATAATGTATTAGAACACCTAATTTTTGCATAGGTGAGCATTATTAATTGGAGTTGAGCAAGAATGGGTCAAATGTCGATGATCTGATCACTATAATTAAGATTAAGACGTCTCATTGGTTTGGACCGCGTGTATCCCCGGATGTTTGAGCAAGTACCAGTCGTGCACATACATCAGGATTGCCATCGGTTGTCCGAGAATGAGGGAGAGCCAGACGACTATGTTCCCTGCACGGCCGCCCTAAAATTCAATCCCAAAATTGGAAGTGGTTAATTGGGGAAGGTATTTGGTATTTGTACCTGCAGGTATTGATCGGTCAGGATGCCCAGCGGTATCTGAGCCAGCATTCCTGTGCATGCCCAAAAGCGAAACATCTTCAGCGGGACAGACACCTTAAATGAGGTTGCAACAAAGCCCAAAGGCAACATGTGGTACCAGATATTCATGGAAGAACGCCGAAACGGAAACTAAATACATTTTAAAAGCGTTAAATGGATGGAACATTGGGATTGAGCACTTACAAACGGCTATTGCTGCGGTGAAGCGTCCATAGCCGTTTCGCACAAAGGGCTTGTAAACGTGTCGGACAGCCCATCGATGGACGGGGATGTTCCAAGTTTTCCAAAAGGTGGACACAGACTCCGAGTTCCAAAAGTCACTGAGTGAGCAATTTTAGCCAAAAAAGTGCAGCATTTCCCCTACAGGTAAAACTCGCGATCTGCGAAACGCAATATTTCAGCAATCAAGTTCAGAAATGAGTGGAAGTACAGATAGAAGAACATAAGCCTAGATGATAAATCGTGATGAATGGCTTATTAGGGTCTACCAGATCAAGTGATTGGGAATAGCCAGTTTGAGCACTCGTTCAACACAGCGTTTGACGTCCATTTCGGAAAAAGGTGCCAAGCTGTTTTTGACCAGTGGGATCACCCATTGCTGACAAAGTGCCACGCTGACGAAAGAAAAGGCAATGAGCTAAAAGAAGAATAAAGAAACTCAAAAGTTGCACAGCACCTCTATCACACGCTTAAAGATGAACGTTTTTCGACGCGCCGGTGTGCGTGGGAACTGCAATTCGTAGCACAACGTCGGGGCAAGCATGTAGTAGTAGAGATTGTCCAGTGTCAGATTGAACGGGTAGCAAAGCTTGAGGTTTGGTGGGGCCTCAGTGGACGAGAGCTTTTTCGAAACGATCGAAGAATCACTCGTCTTACGAGAAGACTTCGACTCGGAATCCTCAAAACAATGATGGATTTGCATTTGTAAACTTGAAGCAAAAACAAATGCCTTCTCCTGTTGGTCCGTTCCGTTGGATTCTTCCGTTCGCACTATCTTCTTCTCTTTCCGTGCCGATCTGTGCCAATAGTTGACATGTCCGTACGAGACCAATTTCATTGCCTGTATGACGACGATTGTGAGCGCCCAAAATGAGTAGAGTGGATTGGTGTTCTGAACACTCAAATACTAAGTGCTTTTGGTTTCAGCGGAAAACCTACGACCTCAGTCTTCAAAATTAGAACCGGCGGTAAGGCAAGATGCAAACTAATCAAGATTGTGTAAAGAAAGGCACCCGCGTGGTTGTTCAGAAACCCCTTGGCTGCAAAAAATATAAATTATGGTATGAAACATTACATAGTTTTGTCCACCAAGAAGTCTTTCGATGAGGAAGGCGGTCAATATCGAGATATTCGAGCACAACGCGACGGTCAAATTCGGCCAACTGCCGGGAGAAGAAGTGACTAGTGCCTCTAGCCACTGCAGTGGCGAAATCAGAATACCATATTTTATCAAGTTTTCGAGAGCTACTCGCCCATTCGATATAACCTAAAATCCAAATTAATATTTATTAGTGGGGAAAACGTGAACCACCAGCAAAAGGAAGGCGAGATTGAAGAAACCACGGTAATTGGTCCAACCGGAACTGGTGCTGAACAGAGAATCCCTGGCAACATGAATTTTGGAATCCATTTCCCGTATCTAAATTTTCATAACAACAATTAAAGCGCAATCAAAATGTATCAGGTTATGATGGATGATTCACCGAACTCCTTTCTTTGCAAAATTCAATTTTTATAAATATTGTAAAACAAATAAGAAGTAACAACTGCGCTAATCGAATTCGGATGCTTTGTAAAGATCATGCCAAATTGCTCAATCAACGTCCTCGGTTGCTGGCAGTCTTCACTTTCAGGTAGTCTTCATCGCCCAAATTCAGGAAGAGTCCATCCGAAGGAAGGTAAACACGATTTGAGGAATTGGTGATGGCCTTAGCGATTTTTTGCGCTGCCCGAATTTTGCGCAGCTTTAGAAATCCCGGGTCATTCTTCATCGATTCTCCCAACTGAAGAATTTAATCATGCTTTTGCTTCAAATCGATGTAAAATGTCACCAGTTTAGCGGCTTGTGCTTCTCCTTCAGCCTGAACAATTTTCTCTTGGCGCTGCTGAATGGCCTTCTCGACGAAGAAGCTGGCCCTCTGCGCCTCTTGGGCGGCCACTTGCTTTGCCTCCACAGCGGCACTGTATTGCGTCGAAAAGGCCAGCTCGGTGATGGCGACATCGTCAAGTATTATGTTGAAGTCCAAGGCACGCTCGATCAGACCCTTTCGGACCAACAGAGAGACTTGCTGTCTCTGCGTGATCAATTGCGATGCGTTGAATTTTGCGACGACTCCTTTGAGCACCTGTAGGACATTTGAATTCAACTTTTCAAAAAATATTTTCCGCACCTCGTTGCAAATCGATGGAAGCACGCGTTCTTCCCAGTTCAAACCGAGGGTTCGATATATCTTCTGCAGTTGAGTCGGATCGGGACGGGAGAGGACCCGGAGTCCAATGTTGACCATTTGCAGGTCCTTGCTCCCCGTTGGCGAACGGATTTGGTTGGGGCGGGCCCGAATGTCGTAGACGATCGGATATTGGAACCAGGGGATGCGGAAGTGCAGTCCCTCCTTGTAGACCTCGTCCCCCAAACCACCAATTCGGTTGAAGATGATGGCTCGCTGTCCGCCCTCGACTGACGAAAAATAAAAAGTAAATTTTCCCTCTCTTTTATCCGAAATAACCTGTGAACACCGACTGGTAAATTCCGTATGCCCCGGCAGCTGCTGCCGCCATTAGACCAGCACCAATCCCAGCACCTTTTGGTGCTCCCTTTTTGACGAACTTTTCAAATATGTCTTTACCCGAAAGTGCACTCATACTTAATAATTAATCTGAAAATTCTGGGTAAAACGTTATTTTGCAGAAAAATGAATTTTAAAGCTTAAATTGAGTGTATTTCAATAGTAGAGGTAACCATGAACAAATTTTAAACATTTTAAACGTCTATTGCTAAAGTCGCCATTCAATAATATTTTGTTCACGTTCAAAAAAACAATAACAACGATAAAAACTCATAAACATGAGAACATTTGCAAAAACCTAATGGAAGTGAGGAATAAATTGATTTTCGTCTCATCAGTCCTCTCGACCCTGATAAGCCTGCAGTTCATCCTCCGTCAACTCATGGACCTGCTGCTGCTGCTGCCCTATTTCCTCGTTTTTTGACAAATCGTCCCCCTCCTTTTCCCAAAATTCGAATAATTTGGCATATTCAATTGCATTCAACTCCTTCAGAGGTCTCGCGTCTCTGATCAATTTTCGGGCCATTTCTTCGCCGTATCCGAGCATGTTGTACAACAAGACTCCAGCGAGTGTGCCTTTCAAAGGGTCTTCGTACAACACAACTGCGTGCATCTAAACAGGAATATTGAATGTTCAATGTTGTATCGATTGACAATCACTTCGTCATCCTCTGCGCTCTTCTCCTCGTCTATCGCCAACAATGTTGTTGTCTTCAATCGGTTCGGGTCCACATCCCCGATCCCGCAAACGTGCCCAAATGGGCCAAACATACTGACGAACGCGCCCTAAATTGACTTTGTAAAAACAAATAGATGATGACCCAAATCGCGCCCACCTGGTGAGTGTACGTCTTGTTCCCGCCCGTCATGTTTTCTCCCGCCATTCTGCCGGTTATTTGAGCGTGTTGCCAGTGAGTGCACCTCCTTCGTCTTCCCAGTTGCTCGTCCATAAATGAGCAAACATCACCCGCCGCCCAAACATTGTTTCGAACTCGAAAGTGTGCGTCAGCGAATATCCCGCCATTCTTCTGTGTTCAAAAATGACTTTTGCTGTCCGTCCGATTTCGAACTCACATTGTCCAGCTTCAATCCGGATTTCTCTGCTAAATTCACGTTCGGCTCTGCCCCGAGTGCAACAACTATGTGGTCGCATCTGATCCCTATGCTATTATCGTCCATTCCCCTTTTGCCCTCTTTGGTTGCTCTTCCGCCGTCCAATTTCCCCTGAGCAGTACCCTTCAAGCTAATATTTATTTTGCGTCTATCCTCCTGATTCAAAGTTGCGACAAAGGTCGTTGCACCAATGGAAGCATTGGTATAGATCTCGACGCCCTGTGCGCGAAGCAATTCGGTGGAGTATTCGCTAAGAGAGGTGGGCAATATTTCGGCGAGAATGCCTAAACTCGAACTTCTTTTTCCATAATATTTAATTTCAATCATCCACCAGATTCGTGACACAATTGCACAATCTTCAAGGGCGACTTCTCTCTATCTCGTACAAATTTTCTGTTGATGGAATAAGCAAGTTCCGTGCCTAACAAACCACCTCCGATCACAACTACGACATTTTCGTCGTCACTTTTCTCATTGCTTGTTTGAGGCCCATCGATTGCCAATTTTTCGATAACTCCATACAACCGGCGATAATCATCTGCCTGGGATATAATTGATGTAACCAAGACCATTCGAGAGAATTAAAATTTTAGCCCACATTGTGCAACGTCGTGATATATGGACGCATTTCTTTCGTTGAATTCTGATGGATTGGCCTGCTCCCTTTGAAATTGAAGAAAATTGAAATATTGTCATGTATCCCGTTGTTTCCCACCAGTGGCAATGAGACATTTTCCAAATTCAATTTGCGACCCATCTTCCAACTCCACATAGTTCTTGTCGGCGTCCACTCTTGCAACTTTTGCGCTCTTCATCAATGCCACTCCGCCGTGTTCGTATTCGTCCAGTTCTTCCGGGGACAAGTAAAAGCCCTCCGCCTCATAGCACAGATAGCGTCGCCTGCCATTAGCCGGATTTTCGTAGGACAATGTATCGGCACTATTGGCATCCCCAAACCACCAGAGTTCTATTTCGATGGCCAAATGCATTTCAAATCGACTGAACCACATCAGAACGGGACTAACCTTTGGCAAAAGGGCCTCTTCGGTAGGGAGAATCCAATTCATCTGCTATAATGAGCACTTTTGCATTCGGATCTCTTGCTCGAATAGTCAGAGACGCATAATAGCTTGCCGTGCCAAAAATGGGATAACTGTGTTCTTCTTCACCCAATCTGGTAAACTTACCACCGCCAATGAGCACATACGGAATGAGATTGTAAAGAGTCCTGGTCCTTGAGGATGAGAAAGTAAAATTCCTGAGTGTTCGACGAAAGAAGTTCATTTCTATTAAATGATCTTTATGGAAGTATTTATACAAATAATTAAACAAATAAATGATTTGATTTTGCATTTGCTAATTAAATTTAAAAAAAAATTAAAATTTGATATCAAATTTAAATAGGTTTAAAAAAATTTTGTCCTCCAATTTATTTTGTCGAAATCGATGTCCGCTTCGTCTTCATCGATCGGATCAAAATTTGGCTCTTGCTCAAAATTAGATGCCACAGATTGCGCAAGGGCTTCCTTTTCTATCTCGAGCTGGTTCACAGATCTCCACCTCTCAATCTCCTCGTCAATAACTTCGAGATCTGCGCGAATAGCCGAAACTTCGAGCTGAATCAAACCGAAATCTTCAAATCCAGAGAATGATATGCATTATTACCAATTGGTCGTGCTCGTCTTCTTTCTGTACCTCTATTTCTTCCACTTCCTTGTAAAATTTGTCCAATTCTGTGCTGATTTGCTTTTCCTTTTCGATCGTTTCGCGGACCTTAAAAATTTGAATCTCTTATATCTTTTTCACAAAATCTACGATAAACCCTGCTATTCATCCGCTCATCGTCAAAAAATCCTCTTGGAACTCCTTCTATTACATGCGAACCCAAATTGGTTCTTTCGTCCTCCTCTTGTCGCTTACGAACATCGGCCTGCCACGGAGTTTTTACGTTGTATTCTTCATTTGAAGTAGTTCCACCATTTTTGCCTGCATCATCTTAAGGAACGAACACTAAAAAATAAAACCCAAAACTAATAAAGACCGACCATTTTTTATTCTCTTTGGTTCTTGCGCCCCAGTATCTTTAACTTGTGGATACTCCAAGTCGGAGTCTGGTTTGCGCTTTAGCTGGGTTTTGGCCGCCGCCTCTTTTCCTTGGTTTAGTTGTTTCTTCAAATGGGCAAGTCCATCCCTGTGCTTTTTGCCATTTATATGTGCTGTTAAAACCTAAATCATATTTGGTTAAATCGGTACTAAATTTAGTAATTACTTTATTTTTAACTTGGATTGAGCAGATTTGGCAGAAAGAATTTCCATTTTTCAAGTCTTTGATCATCGATTGAGTTTGAGTACTCATTTGAGGTGTGAGACGTAAAAAACTAAAAAACCTAAAGCTAAGAACCTACAAAGTACAAATCCAAAAAGAAAGTCCAGGTATTCCTTAAATTCAAAACAAAAGGATATTTTGCCAACCGACACACATTTTGGTAGGTATTGGAGTATTAGAGAAAAATAAAATGACACACCTCGTCTCGAATTCACCAAACAAAGCATCAACAATCAACTCCAAATTCCAAACACGGATAGGGTTCGGCCAACCAGTCAAAATAGCAGAGCCAAGTCATCACATCATCGCTTAGTTTTTACCACCTGAAGCAGATGAAAGGGAGTGCCGAGTCCTGGTTCTCTAGTCCGGGTGGTTTTGATTCTACAGTTCCAATCATTTTATTCTAAAATGAAATGAACATTGAAAATGCATTTTTATTTTCTATTCAGATTTTGTCACTTACCATTTTTACCAATAATGCCTGCTCCGCCGCCACCACCTCCTCCACCGCCACCTCCTGCACTTGGCAACAGTGCAAAGCCAAAACCATCCATACCAAAGGCAAATGGGGGGAGAGCGATGTTGCTCAATGAAATCCACAAGGGAACGAGACTTAAAAAGACAGTTACCAACGATCGTTCTGCACCTTCGATCGGCGGAAGGGTTGCGGGTAAATTCTCTTTATTTTATGAGCTCATTTAAACTTTCATTTGAGGCGAGCAAGACAATGGAACTGCGCGTGGAACGAGAGGGACAGTGCTGGTTCAGCAAAAAACGATGGCACCAAAGCCAGCGACAATAAATGAGAGTTTGGGTGCACTTTTCGCTGGTGGATTCCCGCGAAAGCCTAGCGACGTAAAAAATCAGAAGGCAGCAGCAACCTCGTCACAAATCTCTTCCACCAATGAAGCCAACGATTCGAAGGCGCCGTCCACTCCAGTCAAGAAATCCCCGCCAATTTCATCAAATGCAGCTGTTGCGACAAGTAACTCTTCACAAAGTCTGAGCTCGCTGCAGTCAAAAATCCATCAAAATGATTCGCAAAGGTCCGCAAAGCAAAATATAATTCCAAATTAACACACGGATCAGAAATGGGCCGCCTGCGCAATCATCCTCAGCCACATCATTACCACCCCCGCTGCCGATGAAATTGCCGGGACAAAAGTTTCCAGCGCCACTCCAACCAACGGCAGCAGCAAAAATTCCTACGTCGCAACAGAATCAGTTTCAAACCTTGCGTCCGATCAAGAATCAATCTACTTCGCAGAGAGATACGCCTGCCCTACGGCGGAGTGAAAGCAACGAAGTGAGTGTGCAATCCAGGCTATAAATGGCCCCAACGGATAACCCCCTCTCTCTGGCTCAGGAAATTCAAAAGAGGCCGGTTGCTCCGCCGGCACTACGAAGGCCGGGTGCTCCACCGCCTCCGCCACCACCGATGATGATGAAGCCAAAGCTACTTCCAACCCCGCAAATTCCCACCGCTCCTGCAGCAGTTCAAATGCGCCAAAGAACCAATAATGTAAAATGGAGGATTCGGAGCGGAATGAAGCAGACAAATGCTTTAGGAAGCTGGAGCTCCTGCAAAAATGGACGCGCCGCCTCCCCCACCGCCGCCCCGCGTCTCCTCCTACCTGGAATCGATGGAGCAACGCTTCCACTTTGTGCCATTGTCTGAGCTACCTCCGCCCCCAATGCACGTAGATTTGGTCAGTTGCAGTTGAACGTTGTCCCTTTCTCAGGTTCGTTGGCTTCTTCAAGGACTATGGCGATGGAGACGCCCAAAGAAAGCAACAAGAGATCCGCTGACTTTGCTTCTAAATTTTATCCCCAAAGTTTTATCAGTGTGATCCCACCGACGACCCAAAATCCGCCCAATACTTCTCGTCATCAGTTGCTTAATCCGATTCAGAGATTTCCTGTCGCATTTCCCACCATTGCCTCTACACATATTGATGTGGATATCGAACTGATTTAGTATCAATATTCCGAACGATTACCATATTTATCGCCAAATACACTATGATGATACTTCATTTTTGTATTCATTTAGTAGGTTCAAACATTTTATTCGACTACTTCCAAATTCCATCGGAATATGGCAAACTAAAGTAATTTTTGCCAGATACCTAAACAACGATGGCTAGTCGGAGCGTCGTGGAAGTTAGCGA
The DNA here is from genome assembly GCA_013357305.1 of Radopholus similis. Classification (NCBI taxonomy): domain Eukaryota; kingdom Metazoa; phylum Nematoda; class Chromadorea; order Rhabditida; family Pratylenchidae; genus Radopholus; species Radopholus similis. The sequence goes on from VAHH01000247.1 coordinate 18,987, forward strand.
AAGGGGGAAGGAGTTGGCAAGGCCACAGGCGGAGCAGAGGCCGATGAGGCCGGCGCATTGGTGAGTTGCATCGATATTTTGCCCCGCGAAAACAGCGATTTGATCAAGGAGACGTTGGTACTTCATCGAACCGATCACTCGACACAGGATTCTGATGAACACGCAGAAGTTCGCGTTCTTCATCTACCCGCTCTGGGTGCTCACACACTTGGAGTATTTCAAGCCGGACCCAGAGAGGATAAGGTGGGCTCTGAAAATTGCGAAAAATCGCAAAAGGATCCGCCTCCGTAATCAGAAACGCATTCTGGCGCACAGAGATGGGCATTGGCTCTTCGCCGTATACGCGCATGAAGGCCTGGGAACTGGCAAAAGCAAGCGAGGAAATGAATTAATTGTCGTCCATTGCACAAATATTTTACACTAGGGAAAGTAAACACATTCGCAGTTCAAGTCTTGCATGGCACCTGTAACGATTGGCTAATGTCTGAGTGTGGACGTTTGCTTCCCCCCCTTCTGCTGGTTGTTCTCCTTCGGGACGTTCCATTCTCCTCTTCTCGATGTTGTTGTCCCTTCTCCGATTCTACTACCCATGGACTTCTTTTTTGCCTGTTCCTGGGCATTTGACCTCAAAGTTACGGCTCCTCCTCTTGCAGCCAACTTCCTTTCACCGCATGCCGTTCGTCTTTCCGAAGTTCTCTTATTAATGTCACTTGCCTTTCCGCCTTAAATTACGCATAAGACATATAACTTTTAAAATTCTGCCATCTAACCTATCACTGCGACGGCATACCGCTGCATTGACCGTTCTCTCGCATCTTTTCCGATGCCACTCCCATTTGCGACAGTTTTCTTCGTTGGCTCTTTTGGGCGGTTATTGCTGCCGTCCGCTATTTGGCCATTGGCAGTGGATGCTTCGTGATAGTCATACTGAACTTCTCTTTTCGCATTCTGACGGGCACGCTGCGTTCCGAGTACTAGAGGGGATGTAAACAGGTGATCACGCGGCAGCGTACATTTGGCTCACTCACCATCGATGATCAGAGCTCCCTCCTCCAAGTAGTCGATTAGCTAGTGAATGAGGGCCAAATGATGCCTATAGGTGGTCGGTCCATCAGTCCCACCTGTTTGGTGATGGGTCGGTATGGGAAGAGGCGCTCATGCGCATACACTTGGGTAAAACAGTTAGTGCTAGGTATAATAAGTGGTATGCGCCCATCCCTTTACATGGATTAGAGCCGTTGGAAAAGCGTGTGCTGATCTGCTCTTGGTCGAAGAAGCGGTATTTGCAGCAGGACTTCAAAAAGGTAAGACATGTTTTTTTCTGGGGAGAGTCTGATGGACGAGAGAGACCTGTTCAGTCCGTTGGGGAAGACCGATGGCCGAGAGTATCTTCACTTTGAAGGCCAGATTCTTGCCAAGCTGAATCCAATGTTTGAATGGGTTCTGCCCCATTGTTTCTGCCCACCAACCAATTCCTCGCTTCTCTCCACGCACTCCCCGACTATCTCTCTGTGGTCGGACCCCTCGCACGGCGTGACCGACAGTGCAAGTTTGCCCACTTCCGCTCCCTTCACATCCAAAATGGGCACCTGAAGACGGATGGCGGGTGGCTTCGTTGCTGTTGTATTCCTCCCTGTTTCCCTCTACCTTACCTGCTCATCCAACTCCACCAGATAGGCCAGACTCTGCAAAAATACGGTGGCGGTGCCAAGGTGCACCGCAGAGTTGGCTGGCTCGTGGAACGGGTCATTCTCCCTGGGCACATCCGACGGCTCTGTTTCGCCTTCCAGATAGCTTTGGTACATCTCCTGCATTCGGTGGTAGCGACTCATGAACCTGCATAAAATTATTGGTCTTTCGCCGTTCCGGACCCATTTTACCGGCTGCTGTCCCTGAAAATAGACAAAATTGAAAAGTGCGGGGATTGAAACGTACCAGAGGAAGGTGTTGTCCTCCGCCTTGTTGTGCACTTTGACCCACACCTACATTCCAACGGGATGAGTCCGGACTCCGGAGTATCCACATCCGCTTGCCTCGGTCACTCCTCGTTCGGTCCCCCTCGCCTCGGGCGGCAACAGCACAATCTCGAAGTGCACTTCTCTGCGCAGCTCTTTGGCCATCGAGTTGGCGCGGTATACGTAGGGGAGCAGGTTGACCAGTTCCTCCTCCAGCATCAGCTCCTCTCAAATGGAACAGTCCATTCATTCATCCAGTCATTTGCGTTCATTTGCCTTTGCTCTTTTTGCGTCCGTCCAATTGCAAGTTTGCGCGCAGACTGTGTGCCGCTATCTCCTTTTGGGCGACATCAAATGTCACTCTCTCTGGCGGCAGAGCACCACCCTTCAGCGGATTCACAAACACCTAGAGAATCACCAATAACAGCACTCCACCCAAGGGGGAGTGTTCACGTAGAGGTGGTTGCCCCCAAAGTGGATGCGGTCGTTTTGGGCCAGCTCCCGCTCGTCCTCCGCGCCAATGCGCTGTCCGTTCACCAGCACTTCGGCTCCGTCCAGCGCCCTCAACGTCACCTGCTTGTTGTCCCGATTGCGCAACACTGCCTGCCCTGGCTGAAGCGACGAACAAAGGGATTCTGAGGGAAACGACACTCACGCCGAGCCCCTTCAGCTGGATGTGCGGCTTCTGCCCTTCTGCGGCGTTGCCCACGCGTGTCTCGCCCTTGTCCACCAGGTGCACGATCACGTTACTCAGTGCCGGGTCTTCGTTCAGATTCCACAGGTGCGGCGTGTCTTTGCGTCGCTCTGCTGAGGGCACCTCTTCGTCCAGACTCAGCGAACTCAATTGCTGCAAATGGGAGGGGACGACTGACAGTCGACTGGCGAAGGCTTGCCCATTCCCTGACCTTGCGGAGCGCCTCCTCCCGCTGGGCCCAGCTCCTCTCCAGCTTCTCTATCTCGCGCTGGTTGTGCGCCAACTGTCTGCGCAATGCCTCCAGCTCGTCCTGGAGAGAACAGTCAAATTTAATGTTGTAATTGGCCATAAGTTTGGGCTCTTAGACAGCGTCCGTCGCCCTTTCCCGCCCGTTGTTTTGCCATAAACTAAACCCGGGTCAGCTCATTTGTTGTTTTATGGCTGGGAAAGTCCCTCTCTGCCCGCCCAACTGCCGTCGCGGGGGTACCTTGATTCCGTTGGCCCTGCTCTGCACCAGCACAAACCACTCCCGCCGTTTGCGCCAATCCGTGTACATCAGCGCCGGCGCAGTCCCACCATCAATGGCGGGCGCGTGCAAATTGGCAGCCAGCGCGGCGCAAAACAGTGAAACAGCGAAACAGCGAAACAAAAATAGGGCCTAAACACGACGACGCCGTATAATTTGGGACTATTCCTTCCGTCGCTGCATCGGAAGCGAAAATAATGCCCAGTGGGCGCAAAAAGGAAAAATTGGGCGACAAACGGGGAAGGGAGGAGAGTCACGGCCAAGTGGACACCCAACAGCAGCAGGACACAAGTGCACACACATTCATTCATTCGTACACTGGCGAATGGCCGAGGGGGAGGGAATTGCGAAGGAGCGGGGGACGGCAGACGCAGGAAGTTCCCCCGATTTGCGTGAAAGAGTGCGGGAACGAAAATTGCGGAATTCGGGGGATAATTTGAAATGGCGTGCATTCTCTCCTCACCTCTGTTGCGACGCCCTCCAGTGCCCCTCTGCCCAGCGTTTCCAACAGCCGCGCGTTCTCTTCGCGCAGCGTGCGCACCAACTTTTCGCTGGCCGACTCGTTCACCACTGGCGCCGTCTGGATCGCCTTGACGCGGTCCGCAAAGCGCAGAGTGCTCAGCGTCTCCTCAAAGTGGGCGTCCGCCGGCGAGATGGTCGCAATCTGCGGAAGCCAAATCACTGTTTCGTGTCTGCCAGTGCCTCCCCAATTGCCATTATGGTCTTGCTGTTGCCGCCGAGTGCGTTTCGCAGCAGAGAGGTGAGCACAGAGTCGCGGTAGGGGACCTTCGCGAGGGGCCAACCTATTGTGGGGTCCACCCGTCGGCACCTGCACATTGCGCTGGCCGCTCTGGCGCTCGTGCAGCGCCTTGATCACGCGGCCGAGTGCCGACAGCGACTGGTTGATGCGGATCCCCTCCCGCTGGCGCTCGCCCTCGCTGCGCGACTGCTTCAGCCGTTCACTGAATGCATCCACCCATCGCTGAACGGTTTCCCCCGCCCCTCGCCTTCCGGCCAGGTCGACCAGGTTGATCTCGGACACTTTTGTGCTGCTGCTGGTCTTCTGCTCGAACACCAGCCTCACAATGGTGTGCGCCCTGCTGCTCGTCTCGTTCAGATTCGTGGCGGCAATCGACCGGGCTCGCGTCCCATCCGCTATGGTGCGTTCCAGTTCCCGCGCAGAATGCACCGGGCGGGTGGTCAGTCCCTCAACTGGACACGAAAGGCAACAACAAAATCAGTCCCACGAGTGGACGAATGCCAACCATAGAACCCGTTCTTGGGGTGTTCTCGCATTTTCAGTCCGCCACTGCTCGATTTGGCGGCCAACAGATCGCGAACCTTTTCGCAATAGATCTCGACCATTGACAGGGACACCTATGCGAGAGCGGGGATTTGGCCGGGGGAAGACTGCTTCCGGCCACCTGACATTCGGCCTTTTCCCCGCGACGCTCAATGCCCCGGAACAATTCGTCGCACAACATCGGCAGCAGACCCCTGTTCGGTCCGAAGCCCACTGAACGGGACACAGCGGGTCCCCAAGTCCCCTCCAGCCCACGGCCCACCGACGGAGTAGCTCTTTCCGGAGCCGGTCTGGCCATAGGCGAAGAGGCTGAAACAGGGACAGTGCGGAAAATGAACTCTGACTGGGGAAGGGGGTCATGCACGCGCAGTTGTAGCCCGCCCACGCGTTGCGCAACACTTGGACGCCGAAATCGTCGAACACCCGCTTCTGGGGAACATTACTATTATGTTCACACTCTCCTCCTGCTGTTTTCTCCGCATTCACCTGGTCCGCATAATCTGCGCTTGCAGGCGCCAGATAGCCGTTTTGCTGGGCGCAAAACCCGTCGTGGGACCAGTAGCTGTGGTCGAAGGTGAACCTGCGCGGCGCCTCTCTCCCCTTCGGGTCCCTCAGCTCGGTCACTCTCCCGCCCTCCATCCGCACCACCAGTCGCGCATTTCGCTCCCGCTCACGCTCGTTGAAGGGACGCACTCGGACGGCGACCAGCACGTTGGAGGGGCGAGAGGAGCCGCCGCTGGAGGCAGAGTCCATTTGGGATTGGCAACCAACGGTCGGGAGGAGTGGATTTGGCGGAAGAAAGTGGGCGCACGGGAGGGGAAGGGCGTTGCTAGGGACTGGCCAAATTGGGTGGGAGAGCGACAAAGAGTGGCCCCGCAAAACGGCCGAACCGAGGATGGGACTGGAACAGCGCAATCGGCGGAGGTGATTGATCAACCGGATTTTGTCTTTCACTGGTCATCAAGGAGTGGAGGCAAAGTCCAAGTACAACCGCAAGGTATCTGATTTCCCAATTTGGAGACTTGGACCCATCCCCACTCCATTCCCCATCGCCCGTTCCGCCGATTTTGTTCTCCGCCGCCGCCGTGCCTTTTCCATCCGCCTTTACGACTGTTTTTGCTCGCCCACAGATGGCGGCCCTGTGTGAGGGGAGGATCTGGGAGGTGTGCTTCCGCCGCCAAGTCCTCCGCCGGAGTTTATGGTCTCTCCCAGCCAACGGCAGCACCCGCCGCCATCCTCTCCTTTGGCTTCGCCGCCTCTCGCCACCGTAGCTGAGGCAAAGGGATTTGCGGGATTTGGCGACAGACACACACAACATTGGGGGGATGATGGGCTGGGAAAGTGCGAATGGGCGGGGGGTGGCAGTGCCAGCTGGGGGGGGGGGGCGATCAGCCCCCAGTACCAGTGCCGACCTCAACGCCAAACGCCGAAACTTCTGCCGGTCCAGTTCTTCCTCCCACTGTCCCCCATTTCTGTGCCCCCAGTCCATTTGGGGTGATACCGCTCTCCCCTTCGCACAGATCTGTCGTCCCCGATAAGTCGTGTGTCTGTTTCTGTTGTGTGCCGCCCAATTTTATTGTCCCTCCACCGCCGAAATGTGCCGCCGCCTTTCGGTTCCGCAGCGTTTAAACAAAACATGGCGACCAAATCGATGCGGCGCTTTCCCCATTTGGCCGAATTATGCGCGAACAAAGCTGGGAGAGGAGCAAATGCGGGCGGACGATATGTGGGGGAGGGGGCGATCGATGCGCAAAAAACGCGAATCTGAATTGGCCACACGCGGGGCCAACCGTTTTTTGGGAGTGATTCATCGTGCGGCCAATCCATCCGTCCATCCGTCCGTCCATTCACTCTCACTCACTCATCCATTCACTCACTCATTCGCTGCTCCCAATGGCCCGTTGCGCAAAAAGTTGGCCGATTCCCGCAAAAAGCGAATAAATCTCCTCCGTTCCCCGGGGCAATTCCCTCCCCTTCTCTTCCCCTAATCCAATCCAACCCTTTTTTGCTCCGCCGCGACATTCTGCCAAACAATGTTGTGCGTTCCATTCTTCTGTTTGTTTGCCCCTTTGGCGCCGAATTAAACGCTTTGGGGGATTAGGCGGCGAAGAAAGGGAAAGGGCCCAAACGGATTCCGATGGTTGGCCCACTGGGACGGCAAACAGGGGATTGAACGAGACGGTGAAACGGACACCCAGAGGGAGACAAAGAGAGCCCCGGGTGGGAGGGACCCCTTTGGGAAATGGCGACTCAAACGGCACATGATTGCTCCGATCCGACCGATCTGATCTGGCCAGATCTGGTCAGCCGGGAGGACCAGTCAGATCGGAACGAAGAGCCCCCACTGTTTCTTTGAATCCCTGGACGGAGGTGTTTGTTTGATTGTTTGTGTTTCTGTTGCGGCTCTGTGTTCTCTCCTCCCCGTCGGCCACTGCGCCAGCACGGACCGCCAAAGCAATTGCTTCGGATGATGGATGGAGACTGGAGAGGACTGGGGACTGGGGCTGCTGTCCGTGCCCTTCGCACCTCAGTGCACCCTCGGCCAGTCCATCCACAGTTTGTGTGCCTTTTTCTCCGATGGGTATCTCCTCCGCTTTTAATTGGGCGGCACACTTTCACTTTGGGCCAATCGGGCACTTCCCCGATAAAGAGTGGGCACACAACTTTCGTTTTACGAGCGCCCAGATAAGGCCTAGAATAACATTTACACACACACCGGAGGGGTGGCGAGTTATTAGGAGTTATTAATTGGATCGCGGGAACGACAATCACCACATCGGGCAGAGAGGGCCAAGAAAGACTGTCGGGGAACAATCACTCAAATTGGGCGGCGGAACAGCATTTTCCGAAACAAACCCTTTTATTGAAGCAAAACAAAGCCAATTCCTTTTTCTTGATTTCCGAATGGGAGGGAGGTCCAAAGGCCCAGACCCAGGGAACGAACCTTTCGGCCCTCTCCAGCAGCAGATCTCAGCCTTAAACGTCCTTTTCCAACCGGAAATTGCGGATTTGGAAAAACCAAATTTGGACAGTGAATGCAGTTCCACTGGGTCCCAAACCGGTGGTGCTGCCCTTTTTGTTTTTGCCCAGCCAGTCGCACCCATTCCCCGGTCTTTTCCGCCCGTGCGTCCAATCGTTCCTCCCGGGGGCGTGTCCCGCCAAAGGGAAGGGAATGAATGGGCGGGGCAAATGGACGGACGGACGGACGGGGGAGAGTGTTGGCTGTTGCGGGGGAAGTTCAGCCGCCGCGTCCTTCCCTCCCTCCCCACGCGGGTCCATAAATCCCCTTTACGGTCCTGGGTGCAGCCGCGCATCTCCCTGCCCTTCTCCCCTTCCCCCGTCCATTTCGTCGTTTCATTGCTGCTCTGCCCATTTATACTGGTCGTTGCCGTAAATCTCCCAAGCGGACAATAAACCCACACACAAACTGATTATTGCCCCTTTTACGGCACCGGGGAGGCCCGTTTTAATCGATCGCCGCGGAGACTTTTACGGCCCGAGCTGGCAGCCAATAATCGCTAATTGATTAACGAGCCCACGTGAGAAGACCTGTCGGTCGGTGGCGATGTCCGTGATGAACCTGACGCACTCCTCCTACGACCAGAGCGCCGCCGCACACGCAAACCGCCCCGCGGCACTGTTCCCGAAGGCCAACCCGGGGGAGGAGTTCGCCTCCCCGGCGGCCCAGGGCCACTTCCCGCAGCACTTCGGCTACCACCCGATGGCGGCCGCCGCCTCGCCCTGGGCCCAGGCGGCCGTCAACACGTCCAACCCGTTCGTGACTGCGGCGGCCGCGGTCGCCTTCGGCAACGGCATCGGAATGGGCGGAGTCGGAAGCGGCGTCTCGGCGGTGGGCGACATGGCGGAGAACGGACAGCAGCAGCACCAGGAGGGGGCCGAGCAGAAGCCGGGCATGGGCAGTGGGAAGGGCGGCGGCGGAGAGACGGCGCTGGCCGGATGGTGAGCGATTCTGTGGCATTGGCGTTGGGCCACCAGTGCAAGTTCAGTGCGTACCCGCTGATGGGCGGCCACTACCCCAGTGCTGCCATGTACTACTACGGACAGTGCTGGCCCGCCCAGGACTGGACGGCGGCCCAATCCGCGGCAGGTGGGCCCTCCTCCCGCCGGGGCGAGTGCCCATTCCGGCGTTTCAGTGCAATCCGGAGGAGTCCAGGCGGCGGACGCCGTCCCCTCCCCCAAGCACCCGAAGCCCTCCGGCGGCGGCGCAGTCTCCTCCGCGTCCTCCTCCTCCTCGCCGCAGTGCGCCAAAAAGTCCGCCAAGCTCAAGCAGGAGAGCAAAGAGGCGAACAAGTCGACCGGCGTGGACACCGGCGCCAGCAGCAGTGCCTCCTCGATGGGATTTCTGGCCAACGGATACGGTACCACCGGTGGGTCTGGGGATCGCACAATTTGGGGGGAGGGGACGGGAGGACGCCGATTGCCGCCCGCGGGTGTGCAAATCCAATCGCGCAAACAAACAGCGGCGGCGACATCAAAAGGCGCCGGCGAGGGACCGCGCCGAAGCAAAACGAACCAAATGTTACTGCGCCGCGAAAAATTACGAGCGGACTGATGATAAGGGAGTTGGGGGAGAGGAGGAAGTGATAAGGGGGAGGACATGGAGGGACGGGGCTGGGGCAGTTTGGGAGTGGAACGGGGACATTGTGCACATCTGGGGCGTACAGTAGTGCGGGCAAAGGCCGCCAATTATGTGTGTGCCTCCCGCCCGGAGCAGTGCCGCGCAAATTGCCCTTGCCCGGCGAGATTCGGTTTTATGGCGGAGGACAGGTGAGCGGCCGTGGAGGGCCACGGAACGGCGGACCCCCAAAGGGCGGACCCACATTCCTTAGAGGAGCGGAGAATCCGCCGTTCCTCCGAGTCGAACGGTGGTCCAACTTCTCATCGGTTCCCCAGCCCTTTGGACAACTCCCCCGGTTGCAGCGTTCGACCCCTCCTCCTCCGGCTCCGCCGTGCTGCCGCCCAGTTCCACCGCCGCCGCCGACTTCTACGCGTCCTCGGTGCTGCCCCAGCCCTCTGCGGGCGCCCCCTCGTCCACGTCCGCCTCCTGGCAGCAGTACTACCAGCAGCAGTACGCCTACGCGGCACTCAGCAACGCGGTGGCGGGCGCCGCCATGCAGCACTACCAGGGCACGGACGTCGGGAACGCGGCCAGCGGAGTGGCGGCGGCCACTTTCGGCGCAATGGCGGCGGTCAACGGTGGGCACAACAAACAGTGGGCAGACGCCCAATCGGGGGCTGCTCTCGATCGCACACATAAAACGAGGCGGCGGCGAGAGCAAATCGCCGCTTTACGATTTGCTCGCCTTTTTGCCCTGCCGCCGGCCGCCAAAGGGGAGAATTTCGAGTTCAAATTTTCAAACGCCAAAACAAGGGCTGGTGGCCCTTCCCTGATTGGCATTCTGCCCCTTTTTATCTAGTTTGATGTTGCCAAACGCTTCAATCGATCCGTTTCCACCACTCCATTCCATTCCATTCCCCGTTCTTTCTGCGTTTTCGCCAGATTTTACGACCGGAATACAAAAAGGCATAAACGCGAGGGAGGTACGGTCCGCCGGATGAATAAGCCGTGCATGAGCAGCGCATTGTTTGGCGAGGGAGAGACAGAGAGAGGGCCCTTCCCCCGTCCCTGCCTAATCCCCGCCACTCAGAGTCACCGTATGCCTGCCCAATTTGGCAAATGCCTTTTCCCCCGATTCGGCGGATTGCTCCCGCGGGACCGTGTTCGGTGCCTTTAATTAATTGCCCAATTCCAGATGTGCCCCAGCTGGACTGGACCCGCCAGTGCGGATCTTCCCGCAAAAAGCGCAAGCCGTACGCCAAAGGCCAGACCATAGAGCTGGAGACGGTGAACAAAAAAGGGGCCACAACGGGCACGGAAATGGGCCATTCATTCGTTCGGATTTAGTTATAGCAAGAGAATTTGATTCTTTAAAATTAAACTTGGCAAGTCATATCGGAAGATGGGTAGAAGAACGGCGAATCGCTTAAATACATCTGATTTCGTCACCGACTTATTCAAAAACTCTCTCTCTCCCCCTATCGGGGGGTCCTGCCATTTCGTAATTCGTAGGCCTCCTCTGTTTTATTGACATTTGGCCCTTCGCCAGGAGTACCACACGTGCCAGTACGTGACCAAACAGCGGCGCTGGGAACTGGCGCAGAAGTTGAACCTGAGCGAGCGCCAAGTGAAGATTTGGTTCCAGGTGGGCGAACAGCAACAGCAACTGGCCACAACCGATTTGGTTGCAGAACCGGCGGATGAAGGAGAAGAAGATCAAGAACCGCGGACTGGTCGACGGCCCGATGCTGGTGCACGCGCACCAACTGCACCACTTGCACCAGGGGATGATCATGCACGACGACGACTGAGAAGCGAGTGGGACGGAGGGACCCAAAGGATTGGACTGATTTTTGGAGACATCGAAAGCGGAGGGGTGGGACGGCGGAAAGAGGGCGAAATGCGGCGGAAGGAGTGCCCAAACGAACCGGAAGCTGGGTCTTCCGTCCGATCGCCTTCGGAACCTGCCCCACCCGTCCCCCATTCCCAATTCCCAAATCATTGCAGCCGATGTGATTATTGACCCTTTCGCATCCCACATTCACCCAATTGCTGTGCTGTACATCATTTTGCACGTTGGTTCGTGTTCTGGCATAATAAATATGGAGGAAACGGGCGCGTGCGGAAAATGAAGGCCGAGAGGAAGGGGACGGCGCACAACAATTCGCGGCTTCCCCGGCGCCCTCTGCCAGCCGAGTCTCGCCCCAGTGCCGGTTCTGGCGGCACTCTCTCCGCTCTCGCTCTCTCCCCTTCCTGCCCCCCTCCCGCTGGCTTCGATTTTCCCGCCTTGGGCCGCTGGCCGCTGTCCCGCGCCGTCTTATCTTCTCCGCGGCGGCGCCAAAAACAACGCAGATGAATGGGAATGCGCCGAACCGGCAACAGAAAGAACACATCAACACACCCTCCGCCGCCGCCGCCAATTAAGTGCACTTGCGTCAATCTGTGGCTCCAATTATTCATCGGCACATCTGCTCTCGCCCAAGAGTGCTCCGGCGGACGACTTTTTATCAGCTCGCCAGAGTGGCCCTGCCTCCTGTGCTCTCTGAGGTCGATAATCCGCTTGTGCCGGAAAGCGGATTGCCAACCCATTTGGGGGAAGGTGTGCACCGCCGGCGGGACAGCCCACTGGTCCCCATTATGCCTCCCCCGCCCTCCTCGGCCCATTCGGGACGCGTCCCCTTAATTCTGCTCTCGCCCCAATTTTTGTTTTGACTTGTCCTCCCCCGCCCCGTAATTTCCATTTTTTCTCCCTTTCTTCACTCGGAATAATTTAACGCAAAAAGCGATTGGTTTTGTCTCAGCGACTGCTCCAAATGTCCTCTTCCCTGTCCGGCGGGCGCAACCCCTCGCTGGCCACGGTGCACTCGCTGAGCCAGGGCAGCAGCTTCGCCAGCAGCGGCGGCGGCTCCTCGTGCTGCTCCTCGACCACGGTGCTGGACGGGGCCGCGGAGACGCGCTCCCAGCTGGCCAGACAGGACGCCGCCACCGAGAACGGCAGAGTGGAGCGGCGACTGACTGAGGTGGTCGGGTGGGTCTTCAGCAGCCAGAACGCCGTTGTGCCGAACAGGACGCGGAGGAGGGCGAGCGGGACCGGCTGACGCCGCTGAAGAGCGCCGTTCCGGGCGGAAGGCACTGCTTTTCGCCGGCGGCAAAGTCGCCCCTGGCGATGGACCAACCGCCCAGGGCCGAGCACAACGGGCACTTCTACCGCACAACCACGGTGGTGGCCAACGGCGGGGGACTGCTCTCGCTGGGGCCGGCCGCCACGATGGCGCTGCTGGGCCCCGAGCAGAAGTCGCGCTCTCTGATCAACCTGGACCAGAACGGCGCCGCCCCCGGCAGCCACCAGCAGCGCAGCATTTCGCCCTCGCCCCGCTCGGAGGAGAGCGCCACGCCGCGACTGCACAGGCAGCACTGGAAATACGGCAAGGGCCTCCCCACTCCCACTCCATTTGCGAAATTGCCTCGCCCAATTGCCTAATTGCCGCCAAATCTCCGCCGTTCAGGCTCGTTGCGCAACTGTGCCTTTCTGGCGGGCTCTTCGCAAATGCCCCCGCAACTGCGGCACCAGGCCAGCACGACGGTGGCCCCCCGGGAGCCCCCAAACGGGGTCCGGCTGGAGCTGGCCGGCCGCGAGGAGAGCACCGACAGCCAGAAGCAGCGGCTGTTCCCGCGCCAGAACGAGATCATCGGCAGCGAGGTTGTTGCAAAGCAAATATTTGTGAGCCGGCGGTGAGTCATCGGGTGATTAGGAGTAGGGGATCATCGGCCAGAACCCGTCCCCCAAAACATGCGGTGGCGTCACTCCGCGGTCTCCCCCAATTGGCCCTCTCCAGCTGAATTTTGAGAGCAAACAAAAGGAGTGGGGGCGGAAACGCAGCCGCCAATGACGATGATCGGATCGCGCGGCGGAGGCGGCCAAAGGCGATTATTTTGCGGAGGCAAAGGGGCGAATGGGGGGGGGGGTTAAGAGCGGGCACCCGCAGTCCACAGTCCACACTCGCACTTTCGAATAGCCGCAAAGTGGAGAGGCCCAAACAAACGCAAATATGCTGAAGGCGTTGAGCTCGCTCCGGGTGAAGCGCAAGAAGCATCCGTTGCTGGTAGAGCGGGCAATCACTTTTGACTTGGCCCGCTGACCGAAGCCAATTCCGCTGCCTTTGCAGCGCAACACCGACATCCGTCTGCAGCAGTCGTTGTCCACGCCCAGCGGAACCAACGACCCCACGGCGCTGCTGAACGGCGCCGGAAATGCTCAGGGGGCGCGCAAGGACTCCGAATACCGCCGATTTCGCAGCGAAGGTGAGCCAAATGTATCGGAGAGCAAAACTCCAAAGTTCAAAAGGAAGTGACTCCATCACTTTGGTGTAATGTTCGCCTACATTTAAGTCATTTCACTAATGGGACAGATTAAGTGCTGGAAATTAGAAGCAGCAATCAGAAACGCGTTGTTTCGTCACCGATTAAAAAACAGGGGTATGTTTTGAAATGGTCTTCTGGTCGCTGGAGATCATTGTGCCTTGGGATTAGTGGTGCGCAGTTCTTCGTCAAATGCAAGCAGGGAATGAATGGAATGGGGTGGAATGGGAGGGGGCGGGACAACCGAGCGAATCAATTGTTGTGGGGTTTCCGTGTGCTCCTTGCGAGTTGTGTGACGCATTTGGTTCGCCAATTGCGGTCGCGGGGGAGAGGAAAACGGGGATTAGCGCAGAGACGGGAGGGAGAGGAGGAACGGGAGAGTTCGCGAACAACCAAATCACAACATTTCGACACCCGACTGCGCCGTCTGTCCCAAAAAGGTTCCACCACCGCCCCCGCCGTCTCGCTGGCTGCGCACCCGGCCAGCGAAATGCCAGAGGTCGCCATGCTGGACGACCTGTCACCGATCATCGCCGGCGAGAGGCACTGCGCCTCGCCGCCGAACAGGCTCAACCTGTTCCAGCAGGACACCATCGTGAGCAACGGAGGCCCTCTGAGCAAGCACTCGCACACCGAACAAGTGATGATGGTCAGTCGGTGGGGTCGGGGATTGGAGTCACGTGGGGGGAACAGACAGATCCATCCGAACGATTAGCGGACGCGAATAATCTCCCTCTGGCTTTGCAGATGCACACGCTGAAGACGAAGCTGCAAAAGTACCAGGTTTGGCGGTACAACAATGTCAAAGCAAAATGAGTTTCAGAGCTTCGTGGACAAGGCGTTCCAGCTGATACAGCAGGGGGCCGACGAACAGATCTTCGAAGGCTGCACCATCGTGACCAAGTGGGCGGGCAAACCCACTGCGTGCATTCAGTGCCTGCTTCAGGGTGATGACTAAGGCGTGGCTGTTTCCCAAGATTTCGCACGACTTGGCCTACGCACTGTGCGACTACCTGCGCGACCAGGGCTACTTCGAGACCCTGCTCGGGCTGTTCACCAAGCCGGGTTGCTCCGACTCGGTGCGGCTGTGCTGCGGCCGCGTGCTGGAGGAGTGCATGGCCAGCGCCAACTGCGAGCAGATCGTGCAGAAGGGCTACCTGAAGAAGGTGGTGGCCACGGCCGAGAAGCTGAACAAGAACCAGGAGCAGCAGAGGATGTCCCTGTCGATCATGGAGAGTCTGTTCAAGCACTCCCCGGAGACCACCAACAAGCTGATAGAGTGCCTCCCCTCCCCCGATCGCCTCTCCCACACCCTCCTTTTCCAGTTTCCAAGTGATCGATCACATCCTGCTGACTTGCAAACGGGCCACCGACACCCCGAACACGCTGAGGCACGCCGCACTCGGTGGGGGAACGGAAGCTGGGTAAATTGCACAGCTCAGTTCAGCTCTGGCCAACCTGTCGCTGTACTCGTGCAACGAGGCCAAGAAGAAACTGATCCAGAAGAAGCTGCCCGACTGGCTGTTCCTGCTCGCCTCGCAGCCGGATGACATCACCAGGTGGGCCTCCAACAATCAGCAACCACCCCTCAACCTCCCAGGTACTACGCGTGCCTTGCAATTTGTGTGCTCGGATCCGCGTCCACCAACTCCAAAGGTCACTTTATTTTAGTTTTCTACTTTAATTTTGTTACATATTTTAGAGATGGAGATGGCTGTGACCAAGTCGGGCACCCTCACCCTGGTGGAGCCGTTCCTGATCTCGCACCAACCGGTCGCCTTCTCCCAGCACGACTACAAGCACTCCCAGGGCCGTCCCAAGGAGTGGCTGGTCCGCCTTCTCCCAATGCTCGCCTCCGCCAAGTGCCGAGAGGCCAAGAGCATGTGAGTTTGGTGAGTTGTGTGAACAGTGCAAATTGGCCCAGGGCTGCGTTCCACCTGTGCATCGAGGCGACGATCAAGAAGGACCAGCAGAAGCTGGAAGTGCTGGCCGAGATCGGCGCCATCCAGGCGCTGAAGGAGTGCGCCTCCAGCCCTGACGAGCTGCCCGCCAAGTTTGCCAGCGAAGCGCTGACCATCATCGGGGAGCAGGTGCCGTACAAGCTGTCCCAGCAGGTGCCCTGCTGGAGCATCAAGGACGTGCAATACTGGGTGGAGAAGGTGGGAGCGGGTGGCGCTGCGGACAATGCGCTGCCTTCTCTTGCAGATCGGATTTGGAGGCTTTGCGCAGGCATTCGCCACGCACATGGTGGACGGAGACTTGCTGCTGCTGCTGACCGAGAAGGAGCTGGAGGAGGACCTGGGCATGACTTCGGGGCTGCTCCGCAAGCGGTTCATGCGCGAGCTGGAGTCGCTCAAGATCGCCGCAGACTACAGCAGTGTGGACGAGACGCACCTGGACCAGTTCCTGATGTCCCTCTCGCCGGACGTAACAAGTTCCGTTGACTCACCGCATCCGCACTTCCCCCGTTCCAGTTGTCCGTGTACACCTACCAAATGCTCGGAATGGGTCTGAACAGGAATCTGCTGCCGCAACTCACCAACGACATGGCAAGAGCGAACAAATCGGACCCAGTCCTTCCAACAATCAACGATTTCAGATGAAAACGGTGTGCAGCATCCACAACCCCATCCATCGGCTCAAACTGCGCCAGGCTCTCCAAGGTGAGACTCCACTCCTGGTGACAGAGTGCGCATTTTGCCCCTGCAGACAGCAAGCACATCGACGACATCGAGGTGGCCATTCTGTCCAAGCAGATCGACGTGTTCATCAGCTACCGACGTGCCACCGGCAACCAGCTGGCCAGTCTGATCAAGGTGCTGCTGCAA
Source organism: Radopholus similis (assembly GCA_013357305.1). Classification (NCBI taxonomy): domain Eukaryota; kingdom Metazoa; phylum Nematoda; class Chromadorea; order Rhabditida; family Pratylenchidae; genus Radopholus; species Radopholus similis. The sequence continues at coordinate 35,231 of VAHH01000247.1, forward strand.
TTGCGCGGCTACAAGGTGTTCATCGACGTGGACCGGCTGTACGCCGGAAAGTTCGACTCGCACCTGCTGAAGAACATCCAGGCCGCCAAACACTTCATTCTGGTGCTGACTCCGCACTCGCTGGACAGACTGCTCAACGACAACAACTGCGAGGACTGGATTCACAAGGAGCTGCACTGTGCCTTCGAACACCAGAAGAATGTCATCCCCATCTTCGACCAGCACGTCAGAGCCAAACAGCGTTTGATCATGCTCAGTGTCCTTTTGCAGTTTGAGTTCCCGGCGGTGGAGAGCGAGCTTCCGGACGACATCCGCCAGATCACCAAGTTCAACGGAGTGCGCTGGGTGCACGACTACCAAGAGGCGAGTCACCTCCCTCGGTGCTGCTGACCTTCCCTTTGTAGGCGTGCATCGACAAGGTGGAGCGGTTCATCAAAGGCGAGCTGAACAGAGTGCCCAGTCTGGGCGGCAACGCGGTCAGTTGTCTCGCTCCCGCTCTCTTCTGCCTCAGTCTCTCTCTTTCCAGTTGTCCATTGCGAAAACGTCCGTTTCCGCGGCCGCCGGCTCCTCCGCCTCGTCGGTGGTGAGCCGAAAGTATAAACTGGCCAGCCCTTCCGCGCCGTCTGGTCCGCCCAACGGGGCTTCCAACTCGCGCACCTCGCCCACTCCGGTGTCCACTCGGCTACAGCGCCAGTCGCAGAACAGCCACATGGACTCGAATGCCAGCACTGCGTCCAGTCAGTTGCAAAACTGATCTGTCTGTTTCAATCTGAATATCTTAAATGGTTCTTCAGTTCGCTCGTCGTCCATTGAAAAGCAGCGAAAAAAGCAACTGTTCTCTTCGGTCAGCACGGTGAACAGCGAACGGTAGCAAGCAGAACGGACGGATGACCTCATCGCGTGCACATCAATCACAACCAGAATCGAGCCTTTTCCCTTTCTTTTTGTAAAAACATAGCGGATAAATTGGCAGTAATCGCTCCATTTCCGAGCATCCATCCGTCAATGGGTATTTTGATCGGCAACCAATTCAACGGACTCATTGTTTCTCCTCCACTCCATCGTTGTTTGTTCCCCATTTGGTGCAATTCGCACCGTTTCACTAATTTCGTTGGTTGTTACTGTATACTGAAAGATCCGAATTCCGAATAAAATAATACAGCAGACCCTTCACCCCTCCCTGACTGCTGCTGACGTTTTGATTTTAAATTGATAATTTTATGGCTTTGCTTCCGTTTTTTATATTTTATTGCAGTGCTATTTATTTGTCTTACATTTTATCTATTTTAAGAGCAATCAGCCTCTCAACGCAGAATAGCAAAATGTTTAAATCCGGAAAACCACGCTTGCAGAGCAGTAAATCTCCGTCGTCATTCCGATTGAAATTAGCTTTGGGAATTTTGGATATGGGCGTCTTTTGGCCTATTTATTTTAGATATTTTCCAAAAAAAAGCCGCTGACCCTGGCTCCTTACCTTATAAATTATCATTTATCAATATTTTAGAAATTAATAATAACAAATTTACATCCTTGTTAGCTTGGTCAGCACCAAATGGAAATGCATACCAAGATGAGAACGATCAATTCAGCAAACTTCCAGAGCATATTTATTTTGGTAAAACAGTACAAGTAGCATTACTTTAAGTTTATAAAGCATTAAATCTAGAAAGGAAAACAACCAAATTTAGATCTTAGTGGCCACACATTTGCATTGGAGTGACATTTTGGCGCTGGAATGCGTCAATCGGCGCACCCGCGCAACAGTTACTCGTCATTTTTGGCCACAAGTCACACACCTTGTCTATTATGGATTGGAACATCCGTTGAACCCACTAAGTGTTGACCGCTTGAGTTTGAGATCATTCGGTGGCAAACATGCTCATCACGCTTATAACGGCAATAAAAATTTGACATTTGCAATAATCAGAGCTAAAATTGTGAGTTTTGAATCGAAGTTGTACCATTTTTCCTGTCTACAGATTGTAGGGTTATTGAAACGCTGCGGCCCCAATTGTGTGAATTGCGGGTGCAATTGTGCGCCGATTTCGCGCCAGAGCAAATACGCGAGTTGCTCACTTTGCTAAATGGGTGAGAATTTGGTAATGATAATTAATTTAAAAAAGGTAACAACTACCTATATACTACAATATACACCCACCCTAATCCCGACCATTTTGAGTTGTTGTATTTTAAATAATGTTTTTGTTGCCAAGTTAATTGACTGCCATTGCGCTTTTTTTAATTCGAAAACCAAATGCGAAATACTATTTCAGAAAGCAGCAAAAAACAAATTTTGATCGAATTTACATATAAGGAAATTTTTAAAAAATCGTTAATTTTCTAAGATTTGCTGAACTCAATATTTGCGTATTTTTACTTGATCCGCAATGACTGTATTGGATTCTATTAGGTAAAATATTCCACAGGTTAGAATCGCTCTGGATCCAAAAAATGGAGCCATTACCGCACTTGGCGCATTCTGCGTCACGTGTCCTCAACCTAAGCGCTGCTTGTTGCCGACAACTGAAGCACATACAAATTGCAGGACCCGGGGGCGATCAACTACATGAAGCTGCGTAGGTTTCGGATAATTTTGGGACGAAAAAGATTATTTTGCATGTGCTGAGCTTGATTACGAACCACGCGTGGTTTATCGCGAAGCGGTGCCACGCGATCCAGACCCCAGTGCTTACTTGTGGCCTCAATTAGTGCTGGGCAACTATTGAGATGGAAAAATCATCACTGCCCTTTCAAAAAAAAGCAAAGTGGGAATACATTAAAATCGTAAAGCGTCACATCCGGCCGTTCTTTGCCCTTCACGACCAAAAAGTGGTCTTTTCTGCGCCTCGTGTTGCTCTGGCAAAAAACGATGCTAAAAGGACGCGGAGTGGAGCACAGCCAGCGAGTGGACGATGACGCGGCGGTGTGCCGGCCCTTTGCCTTCGCTCCGGCCGGCTGCCGCTGATTTATTGCGCGCGTCCCTCCAGCCCAGCAGTCGCCAATATAAGAGAAAAGGGCGAAGGTTCTGCTGCCTCAGCCCCCCCCCCCCACTTCGCCATCTCCATTCGCCCGCTGTTCGTCGTCCCATTCCGCCGCATTCGCCCAATCCCCTCTTCGCCTGTTTGCATAATATTGTTGTTCTTGTTCCTCCTATTTTGTTGTTTTGGCCACTTCCCGATCGATTCCAGCCCCCTGCCCGGTGCTTATCAGCTACGGCTTTTGGTGCATGTTGTCCGCCGGCCGATGGAGTGATAACGGCAAAAGCCGTCCGAATCGATCGCCTCGCCCATTTTGCGCAATCTCAAACAAACAACTGCCAAACAGCGCCCGTCCTCCCCATTTTCTCCGCCATTTATGACCAGCATGAGAAAAGGGAGGATTTGGTGGCGAGCACAGCCGCCACCCACCCGCCCGACGATCATTCCCATTTCCTCTGCGCCACAAAGGCAATAAAAGTGCGGCGGCGACAGAAGAGTTGTTGGGGCGAGTTCCGCCAGTCGGTCCGGCAATAAAACAAACCAGAGGCACAAATAATGTTAATGCACCACTGCGTGTGACTGCCGGACAAAACACGCAGGGCGAGAGTTGATCGCACGCACCCTAATGGCTTTAGAAAAGAGGCGTGCCGTCCACACGAGCAGACAGACAAGTGTGCTGCGCACTTTTATAGGTTGCCTGGTCACTCCCTCCACCCACATATTCGTCTGATCCAAATCCAATCACTCCCCTCTCGCCTCCGCGTTAATCCCAAATCCCATCACTGTGTGCACTCCGCCAGAAATGAACATTTTCACTTCGCTCGATCCGGCAGTAAAGAAACTGCTCGGCTGGAAGATGGGCGACGAGGAGGAGAAATGGGCCTTGAAGGCGGTGGAGTCGCTGGTAAAGAAGATGCACAAACGCAAGAACCAGGGATTCGGTGGGGCAAACGGAGGTGGATGGGGGAAACAGCATCGTCCGTCGTTTCAGGCACTGTGGAGGATCTGGAGTATGCGCTGGCGCATCCTGGGTCGCACAGCAAGTGAGTTACGTGCCAACTGGATTTTAACCAATTTCGTCCGTTCGAAGCTGCGTGACAATTCCCCGTTCGCTGGACGGCCGTCTGCAAGTGTCGCATCGCAAAGGGCTGCCTCACGTGATCTACTGCCGTGTGTGGCGTTGGCCCAACCTGCAGTCGCACCAGATAGGCAAAATCCCACCAACAAGGATTAATTTGTTTGCTCCTATTCACGAACTGCGACCGACATCTGACTGTATGTTTCCGTACGATGGACGCAGCGAGCACGTAAGCCTCGGGGAATGTCATTCGCATCAAAATCGAACTGACCGTCTGCAGATATGCATCAATCCGTACCACTACCAACGCGTGGAGCCGTCCGGCCAAGGAAAGGGCACTTCGCAGCAGCAGAGGGCATGGCTGCCGGAGGGCAGTCCTCCTCAGCAAATGGCAGGCGACGCCTCTTCCCTCCCTTGATGAAGAACTGTGGTTTGCAGTCGCCCTCTCCCTATTCGCCGAAACAGTGCGGGCCTGTGAAGAAGACGTCGGCGCCTCTGGTGCCCATCTCCTCCTCGTCTTCCTCCTCATCCGCATCCTCGTCTACCTCCTCTCTGGGCCCCTCCTCCCAAAGGCCTCCGTTCCCGTTCACCCAGTCCCCTTCCTCGGCACTTTCCGACGACGACGACTTTGTCGGCCAACACTTCGCGCTGAGCAGCCATCATCTGATGGTGCCCCCACAGCCAGTTTTCTGGTGCTCCATTTGCTACTATGAACTGAACTCACGCGTGGGAGAGCTGTTCAAGGTACGAATGCAGAGGTTTGCCGGGTAATCTCGTAAATTCGGGTGTCCGAGAGCGCTGTCACTGTGGATGGATTCACCAATCCGTCTAGCGAAGGCCGCATCTGTTTGGGGTTGCTGTCGAACGTGAACAGAAATGTGAGTGCGGATTTGGAGGAAATACTTATCGCTGACCTTCAGGCGACTGTTGAGAACACGAGACGCCATATTGGAATGGGTATCCGATTGACGTGCACGGAGAGTGGTGTTCTGTTGGTGGGGAAAATGAAAGGAGATCCTCCATCCAAGCGATAACTTTGTCTGGCCTTTGAGATGAATCAATCGGACGCAGCTGTGTTCGTTCAGTCGCGTAACGCCAACTTCAAGTACAGTCTGCAGCCCACCGCCGTGTGTCGGGTCCCGTCTGGCGCAACAATGGTAAACTCCCTAAATGAGGCAAATATTTAATTAGCAATTAATTTGTATTTGCAGTTCATTTTCGACTACTTGCTTTTTGGCGGAGTATTTTTGCCTTCCTTTTGGCAAGGCTTTTAAACATTTTTTATCAGATGCTTGAAAAGGCGAAGGCAGATGGATATCAGCATGTGTACGAGATTGTGTGAGTTCTGAAATTAAGAAACTGCTCAAAAAACAAATCTACAGGAAAATGTGCTTTGTCCGCTTGTCATTTGTAAAGGGCTGGGGAGCTGACTACCAACGGTTGAGCGTTTTTTATTTTGAAATTTAAAAAAAAACATTTTTTAAGGCAAGATGTCACTTCCACGCCGTGTTGGCTTGAACTGCAACTGCACCAGCCAATGGCTGTAATCTCTTTGGCTATAATATATTATTTGACTTTGTTCCTAACTTGTAGTGGATTGACTCCGCGCTAGCGGAGCTGGACCCTCCGGACCAGAATGGGATCACTTCGGTGTCTTGAGTCCTGATCGACAAAGGAAATGGAGCGACAATGATCCGTTTTCCATTCGTTTTGCGGGATTATTTCATTTTGTACTTTACTTTATGCATTAACCAGTGTTTACTGTTTACATAACAATTTTATTATTGTCTAAGGCCCAATTAACCCCCTTCATCATCATGCACTGACGATAGCCTACTTTGCTTAATTTTAATTGCCTAAGCAAAATTCTCAGTATATTCGAATGTTTGAAATCAGATTACGAATTTTGGACAATAAAAATTGCAAATGGTTATTGAGACTAAAATCGAATCAGCTGACTTTAAAATCATTTCGCTGTAAATAATTTAAGAAAAATAGTTAGCTCTGAACTGCACTGGCGATGAAGTGTGGGCGCCGCACCCCCGGTCAGCGTCAGCGGTCACCACCGATAATGGATTTGCATTGTGCACATTGCAGACCTGCTTTGGAATAATTGAATTTGGCGTTACGTCATTTTTGTGCCCTATAGCCTACTTGTTAGTTGTAAGTTGTACTAATTGCCATTCGGATAAGTATAATCACCGACCTAATTTGGAAAAAAAGCGACCTAATTTGTTGTTCTCCCCCCTAATTTTTCAAAATTAGGTCGC